>KZ873668.1:5212-15499 GCA_003456935.1 Machilis hrabei
AATTTATAGAACACTCCTCTGGTTGGTTATTTTTCAAACTGTAACGCGCATGCTAAATGTTATAATGCTGTTGCCCATCGAATTTACAGAACACTCTCCTGGATGGTCGGTTATTTTGGAAATTGTGACGTGTGTTTTTCCTCTAGATTTAGAGAATACTCCTGTTGTTGGCCTTTTATTTATAGTAATGGGACGTGCATAGCAAAATATAAAACACTGAAGGGTAAACCAAGGTAAATACGATATGACGTGTTCAAAAATCAAGACCCCATATGCTCGGTAATGACGTTTGACACTACTTAAACGTTTCATCACTAAATAACGAAGTTATGTAAAACTTATGATAGGAACACTTCAATTAAGATACAATTGCCACTGTACTGAAGTTTTTAATCAGTATATGATTTTAGATATAATTATAGACCCTTTCTCCAGGTATTGGCGCTGTAAGATATCGATGCGTAGCTTCCAGTTCCAACCACGTTTGTGTGATAGACAAAAGTACGCTAGAGTAAGATATTAAGTAATTTAGGAGATGGACAAAAATAACGTCTTATCAGTACTTTCTGATTTAAAACATTTGATTAGCTAGTTTGATTTTTATAATTCATAATTTGAGGCCTCTCGCTTGTCCCCCATGGCAATGCGTTGCCAGTATCATTATTAGAGTTTATTGCTGACACGGTTCTAGTTGTTGCCACATACCCCATTTTGGGCCGTAACACTCTCTTGGGTGAATGAAGATTCCACCAGAATCAGCATGATTTGAAAAGATTGTTTGTAATGAGACGTATTCTTTTCAAATGTACCGGAGACGTACAAGCAAACTAGATGATGATGTCTGTATAAAGTTCATCGTGACCTCAACTTTCACAACGTGACAACTCAGAAATGCGTGAGAACGAAGACGGAATTTTCAGTGTATGGATATTCGAGTGGTGCTAGGTTTTTAAGATATCAAAGCCTACCCAACAGTCACAGGTACGTTTTCTGTAATTTAAAGTGTAACAGTTGCTCTGTATTGACGCTTTACTATGCACCTTTTAAGACACGATTCATTGTATAAGAGCAGCCTTTGAGTATAACGTATAAGTGCTCCCTTTAAATCGTGATGTATTCAGATACAATTTTGAGTGTAATACAACACTGAAACCTTGAATTTTACGAATAGCGTAAGCAATTTGCGATGTTTATAAAAATTATATATTTGTTCTAAAATTTTAGTATTTAGATCTGGAGGCGTAGTTAGAGTATTAATCAGTGATCAAATATTGAAGGTATAATCAATAAATGTACCAGTCAGTATGCTGAAGGTGTTGCGTATTCGCAGCACATACGTATTTCTAACATTGGCGTGAAATGTATGCCCGATTTAGATATATATTTATATATTGAATGTCAAGACCTCAAGACTATGCGGAAGAAGTTTATTACGTAAGCGAAAATGGCACAGCTTGTGAACGAATGTAAAAAGCAACTATGATTATAAGTTCACGTCCAATCGTATAACAATTGGAAAACAAAAAACCGTAGCTACATACTAGAGTTGTGAGGTAGCCTTTTTAATGGAACGGATATAAATTTTCCTTCTCTAAGCTTAAATCGGATACAGATTTTATTTTGTTCCATTCATCTGTATAGAATAAAAACAACGATGCGTTGCAAAGAAGAGGTGAACTGTTTCAACTCGCATTGACAACACACGAATCGATTCAAAAAGTTGAAAAATGGTTCAACACATCACATAATCACAAAACACTTTGGCTTTTGATTTAAGATTTAGTTGACTAGTCAACTGTTTTGCCCTTTATTTAATACAAGAGGCCATAACCGTCAGCATTTGCACAACCATTGAAATTTAAACCATAGCTTCTAGTATACGAACTGATTTGCGTTTGATGTAATGATTCTATGTGACTTTACGATTTCCAAATGAACGATGAAACCTGTACTAACGGGTTTCAGATAGTACGTCAGATCTCCGTTAACGTTGTTTGTAACATGTATTTATAACTTGTTTTCCAGTATAAACAGATTCCTAGAGTGATTAAGTTGCATATTTCGTGAATAACATATTCATTGTGAGAAATTAATATCCTAAAAATGGTTTAGAACTTTATCCTCTTAACTATACAACTGCAGTAAACAGACGTAATATTTCAATAGAAACAGAATGTACGATGGTTTATTTTACGTCAAACCTTATCCGCCAACCTGAATAACATTTAGCTTTTGCATTCTCTGAACACTCTGTCAGCAGTGTTTTCATTTTACACAGTGATTTTTACNGTATAGTACGTTTCAAACAAATTCGAGGTAAAACGCTAAGCACCACGCTCGTACTTTTTAAATCCAAACCCAATCACACCATGCCTAGATCTTAAAATCGACTGTTACTTTATAAAATAAAAGTGATTTCTCTTATACACAGAACAGTTTCAAAAGAATTTTATTCTCTTCTAGTTTCAATTCTAAACAAAAATGTTTTACATGAATATCTTCAGAGAAATGATTCAAAGTTTTGATACTTTAAGATCTGTAGGCGTGTTATTGATGTGTTAGTGTTGTCAGGAATTGACTCAGGTCCCCCTGAGCCAGAGCATATGAATTGTTTTACCATTTATTTCATTCCTCCACAGTTATAATTTTTCCAAATATTTAAATATATGCCTTACATATTTTACATCATCTTACCTTCGTTTATTGTGTATCAATAGGACATGACTGAACAATGTTATATGCTATGTATTTTATTACATATAAAAGCTTTGTCAAGCCACATTAACTTTGAATGACTTAGTGACATTTCTAGCTTTGAAACTACAAGTGAAAACCACTTGGGAATACCAGTGTTGAAAAACCCAGACATGAGGTCAACATCCGGGAAACCAGTTCAGCAGCTAAGGCTAAATAAAAAACTTGTAAATGTGACCTTAATGCAAGGCTGGGTGCAGTAAGAAGGTTTCACCACATCCTCTAAGGGTGGAGCTATGTAGCCAAAATCCTGGGAAAGCAACAGCTTGGAATTTCCCAACTACTACAGTGATCTCGCAGCTATCCATATTAGGAAGCAACGCACAAGGAATCGAGCCAACACCCGTCATAACGTAAGTGAAAGCGTCGTTGGGATTCTTCTTATAAGTTGAGGAACCGGGGCTATCTGGGCAGTTCACTGCGACAGTTTACTCCAAGTATCCAACGCCGTGTCTGAGCCAGCCTCCTACCAAGAAGTCAGTGGGTCTATACTTAAGCAAGCAGGGAACGTATGATCACTCTCGGTAATTATGTTATAATGTGATATGTATCAATTATTTTTTATTGTTTTGAAATTATATGGTGGAATTTAAAGTAATATAATTCTATAATTTCTGATGTTAAAATTGATTGAATTGTAAATGTCAAGATATACGTTAATATGTTTAAGAATGAGAAAACTAAGTTAACAGACTAGTGTTATTATTTCAAGAGAATAATTGTTCAAACCGTCTCAGTCAGGAATTGAGGCTGATCCACGAGGACGTTCCCTATAACCAGGTCCTTATTAGAGCGATGTGGTAATATACTTTATTATCGCCTCTCTACTTTTGACTAGGTGGCAAAGATGGTGGAGATGCTCGTGCATTTCTGATAGTGACGAGTGAGCAATACTTTGTTAGGTAATATTCACCAACCGAAAACTTTTTTTTGGGGGGAGTAGTTTTCGGCATGTTTTTACGGCATATTTTCATGTTTTTACGTTTTAGTTTCAGTTGTTATCTTAGTGTAGTTATCATTTGCGTATTTCGTGGCATATGTCAGTTTTGAACATTTTCTTCACTATGTTTTATGTTAAAGTTTTAACTTACCTTTTGGTTTAAGACCGCATTTTTGCGGTGTTTAGATTTCAAGTTTCAATTTATTCAAGAAATTCTTACAATGAAGACTGACACTTTAAAAAAGAAACTAAATACCAAAAAGACCAAACAGTTAGAAATAGAAATCATTACCCCTGATCCTAGAAAACAGGTAGATAGCTTAACGAAATATATTATTTCAGAAACTGTTAAATACTTTGGGAATAGATTATGATACAGTTTCCAAAGAAGTGTTCCAGGAGATTGTCAAACAAAAAGGTTTTATTTTTGTTGTTGGATTTCAGAACACAGAGTTGAAATGGTTTAATTTTAAGATTTTTTTGTTTTTGTTACAGGAAAGTGTAGCTTTTAACAAGAGAAAATAAGCGATAAAATACGTGTGTAGATGTAAGAAGTGTAGATTTAAGATTATGTTTTGAGTGAATTTCCTACAGAAAAAGTTTATAGATTTAAGAGATAATTTTGAGTTAAATTGAGATACGGACGTTACCAAATTTACTTACTGTCTCCGCAAAAATTCGCTGATTCGACGCTTGTTATCTAGGGCCATTGTATCGGATTTTCTATTGAGCAAATATCCACTTTAATGAAAATCAGTAAACTTAAAGTTATGTTTATTTTATTCGTTTATAAAGCTAATCCAACAGTCCTAGATAGAATAAGAAGTGGACGAAGTACGTTTGCCAAATTAACGTGTAGATACTTTAAAAGAAAAATGCCCGTAACCAAATAATTGTGAGAAATTAAAATCGGGAGAGAATTACTGTAATAAATCTTTGAAGACTATTAAGTAAATTAGAACTTTAAAAAGAAACGACGGTAAAGGCAAACTAAATAAATAAAACACAATGTTAGTAAGTGTGTAATAAAAGTAAGATTGAAGCAAAAAACTAATTGTAATTCTAAATTTCCACTGAATACATAATAGAACGTTAACAATTAACAATAGAGTGCTAAAACGGCAAATTGAAAGTAAAATGTTACGCAAGAAGTAGGTAATGAAAATACTTTAAATGTGTCATGGTTAGAATGTACGAGTAATACTGAGAGTTGCAAATTTCATGCGTAAAGGCAACCAAACAGCTCGCCATAAAGTCATTTTAAATTGCAAATAAGATTGGCTCGAAGAACGAATGAAAAAATTAACATACACGCGAAACATGTTTTGAGCTCATGAAGTTCTTCCGACTTAAATACCACACGAACCTATACATTGAAACAGAAAGGAATTCTCATTGAGAAAAGCAAAAATAAAAAGTAAACCTATTGTTTAAGCAAATAAATGATCTGTGATAGTAAAGAATACAAATGAGTTGGTGAATAAATTCTTTTGCGAAGAAATACCTTTAATCACCGTAATAAAAAAGTTGTTGGGATATTCCAAGGTTTGTATGCAACACTGTTGTTATTTAACGGAGTTGATGGCGAACAAGCAGTTAAAAGTTAATATCTTCAAAACGGGGTGTTAGCTGGCGGCAATTACGAACGAAAGAATCACAACTTAAACAGACGAAGCTAACCAGAAAGACAAAAGTGGATAAAAGGCGTGGTAAAGGATAGAGCAAGATATTCAAGGAAAATAATTTATTATTAAAACGGAATAATTAACTTAGCCAATTAAATGTAACATTAAACATTCATTCTTTTCAGACCAAATATTAGCTTCACCATATTTTAAAACACAAGAGTTTTTAATAAAACCTTAAAATAGGTAAAGTAGAAGATGAATGCGGCTGCATTTTAATAGAGCTTTCACTCCATATGGGTCATTATTGAATTTAAATAAGAGCATAACAATTAGAATTTAAATTAAAGAGTATTCACGGTTGGCTATACTTTACAATTATAATAAAGTTTTTTCTAAGATGATTAAAACTTTTTTTAATTTTATGAATTATAATTTACAGATGTTCAGATGTTAAAATTAAAAAAGAGTAAATTATTTTCTAAAATACTACAGCAGTTAACGTAAAAGTAAATATATTGCAATTGATAATTTGAAAGATACAAATGTTGATAAATCCACCAAAATAATAGGGTTAATTTTGCGTATAAGTGGAATACACTGCGTCCGTTGATTTTATAGAAATACCGTTTTAAATATATACTGACATTTTTGTTTAAAGAGGTTATTGATGCTAAATAAGATTACCAATAAAACTGAAGAAAGTCATTTTAGGGGCCTCTCAATTAACAAAGTAGTAATGGTTTTAAGTTGGATTAGTACAGGTTCGACCCTATGTTATGGGGAATGGAGGCAAATATTCAATTTGACCCCATCGAGTCTAACTTTTATGATTTAGATTTGGTCATCTCAATAGATGAGTAGCACACTTGGTTATATGAAACCCGATAAAGTGAATACGTATGTGAATTGTGCACCCTTCAAATGAATTAAAGTAAAATATTTAAGAAAGAAACCATAATCAAAAGTCAAGCTATTATTTAATCACCCCGATAAAGGTTATCAAAGTGGAAATGGTTATCAATTTGTTCAAATTCATATAGTTATGGAAGATAAGAATGTGCGATTCTTTATAACAGAATACTGAAGTAAATAAAAGGAATGTGTAAATTATTTAATAATTAAGACTAATTAGCCCATGAAGACTAAAAGTACCAAATATTTTCAGTAAACATTAATGAGAGGTTAAGAAGTAAATATAGCCTTGTGATGAGTAGTGCAAGTTAATGATATTTTACTTAGTTGCCGCTAGTCACGAGAGGACCATAAGTCGTAAAGATTTTGGAACCTGATTTCAGTACACACTATATATGCCAGGCTTATACGTAGATGATAGGTTCAAGGATTTTTATGTAAATTTAATTTACCCCTTGGGGAATGCTAAGCATTGTAAGCTAGTCCATTTTGACCATGAAAAATATTTATTGTATAAATGTTTCTAACAATATGTTAGACATTGGTTACAAACATTTTTACGTAATTTTAAACTTTTAACCAGGATATAACTTAGAAAATATTAAATCTCTGGTTTCAATTAACTGATGAAGGTAAACAACACCCCTATTACCATACGGTACAATTTTATCCTTATATGAAGGTGTCCATAGTCTCTGTACTCATATACCCTACTCTCCTGTAATAGAGTGTACTAATTATTCTTATAATTAACCCTTGAATAAGTAAATTAGAAATACGTGGTAATATCAACTCAAGGGTTGAATTTTGTTCCTTTTAAATAAGTGTCTTTTCGTAAACATGAACAAAAAATACCACAACGTGTTCACTCCATATTCTTATTTAGCTAAGTGTCTTGAACAGCATGTTCTACAGATATCTATCTACCAAAAGCCTGCGTTAAATATTGAATAATGCAATTGCACACGTTAGCTATGACCGGATGCTGATGGCAAATTAATTTAATGTTTTAGTACTGTTTATTCACATTGGAGTCCATTGAGGCTTTGATATAGTGCTTATTTCCTGGACACAGCCCTTTGATAAAAGGTTATAAGTAGTGGTGTGTCGAAGGTTCGCCTGCCGAACCGAACCGAACCGAACCCTAAGGGTTCGCGAACTTTTGCGAACCCGGGTTAGAATTTTAAAATTTTACAAAGGAGCTTTTGTTAGTGGTGGGTCGAAGGTTCGTCTGTCGAACCGAACCGAATCGAACCCTAAGGGTTCGGTTCGAGTTCGAAAGTTAAACTTTTTGGTAAGTTCGGTTCGGGTTCGGTTCGGATGCAAAAACCAGGGTTCGACCCACCCCTAGTTATAAGGCATCCAATATGTTTTCTTTTTCCATTTTATGGAGCAATTACTGTTCCTACATTGTACTCGTTAGTACGGAAAGGCATACTAGACAACTTCAGAAAGGACTTCTGGTTCCTTTTATGTGTTTTACCAGTCTTCCCACTATTGTTTGAGAATCAACAGGTATTCTTGCAATGGCAGCAAGGTCATCTAAGCATCGGATCAAGTCTCTCATAGTAAAGAAGTCTTTTCTTCTTTTGCAGTTAATATTGTTGGTCCGCATGCTTTCCAACTCTTTATTTTTCTCAGCCTCAGATTAACTCTTCCATAGAAGAGAAGTTCTAATGGATTTGAGTAAAATTTTAATGTCATTCACATCTTCCCTTCTTACATAAAATAACGAGCTGTGAGTTGCTTATTTTAGTGCAGAAATATAAGACGTCTGTTCTTCATTAACTGCATCATATCATTCATATCCGCCTTTCTTACATGAAATAGCAGGTCATGAACTGCTTATTCTTGTGAAGGTAGATCAGACGTCTGTTTTACATTATTAATATCATAGCCAAGCCAGTTTTGTTCCGCTATCGAAATAATGGTTTCAGACATCTCTAAACCCTTTCATTTCCATACCTCACCCCAGTGATTGATCCATGGTATAAACCAAGTTTAAATATTGTTTTGCAATGGTACAATATTTTGAAACCTAGGTTTACTACGACTTTGAACAAAGATCGTTGCTGAATTTTCATTGATACAATAGGTCAAAAATCTATTGAGACTTTCATAAAGTCATAAGTCGACAATTTCCTTTAAGTGCAGAATAGCATTAATAATTTTTTAAATTTCGAGTACCCCAATGTGGAATCCAGATGGTAGCATGAAATCCTTTTCACATTTTGAGTAGCATGGTAACAAGAAATATTATGAACCTACAGATTCGTAGGACATACATTCAATTCAGTAAAGATAAGTAAAGTAGATACCTCTTTTAAACAAATAATTGTAATCAAGACCCTCTGATAACCTTGTCACATATATTCAATTTTTTAAATAATAATATTAGTTGTTACCAACTGACTATGGAAAGCTCAGGTCATGAAACGTGGAAACAGTACACGCTAATAGTTGTAAATCGGTAGTAAATAAGCAGTTAGTATGGAATCATTTTATTCAGCAGCCTCCAATAACTATTTTGAAAATGACAAATAATAAATACCCCAGTAAGAATGAGTGGTGATGTAAGTCTTTAAAGAAGTAAAGCCCAATAAATTAAGCGATTAAAGAAATATTGTCCAAGAGTCATTATACAAAGACTTGATAGAGATTTTAGGGAGAAAGCTCATATTAATGTTCAATTGCGAAGTAAAAAATGAGAATGAAAGTAAAGAAGTGCTTCCTAAAGAAATAGTATAATAAGCTATATAGCTAGATGTGATTAGTGAGATATAATTACCGAGGAAAAGTATTTATACTAATGCCAACTAGTAAGAGATATCGAATATGTAAGAAGTGAAGTCTGCCATTATTCAGTTGTTATGCCATTTAAGTAGGAGTTTGTGTTTTCATACCTGGTAGAAGTAATGTTTTTGTGGCCTTATGAGAAGGAGCTAGTGTTAAATAAGACGAATTCAAGTGCTAGAGAGGATATCTTTGCCAAAGTAAGTGCTATGTTGTGATTAAATATACTTGTACAAATTAAAGTTTTAAATTATTATAATAATGTTATATAAAGTAATAAAGAATTTTATGATTTTATGTAGGCCTACGACGACGATGTTATGATACGTCATTAATTTGGAATATGGAAGTAATCTGAGAAAATATAATATGTTTAGTTTAGGCTTGAACATCCTACACAGTAATGCAATTATATGTCTCTAGATATATCTCGGAGGAGATAATTACAAGACATTTTTAGGCACAAATAAGCGACTAATTTAGATTAAATATCATGAGGAATTAAGTGCACACTGTTAACAACGTAAAGCCATGATATAAGTAAAAGAATACGTATTCAGAAATTGAGTTAATTATGTATGTATATTGAAGTGAAAAGATGAATAATAATAATGATAATAATAAATATGAAATATGATGAATGAAATTAAACAGCTGCTTTTTATGGGAGAGTACCAATATAAGTTTACGTAGTAGCGACGGGAGCTACACGGTATAGTGCATTAAGAAAAACTTCCATACTATTTAAATCAGTTGAATCTAGAGGTAAAGACATCTCAGCCTTGTGTGACATTATGCTACAAAATGGGCTATTTGAAAGAACTACCAATGGCGTAGGAATACGTTTAGCAGATTTTGATACTGAAATCGGCAGGATATATTTTCTTTTAAGAGTATGACATAAAAGTCAGTTTGGCTAGTCACCTCATCTAGTAAAACATGAAAGTTGGCTCTACTCATTCATAAGGAAATGATCACAGATCTATCAGAAATTGCAGGGCAGTAGAAATATTTTTTTGCTAACTGGTAGATGTAAAGGAAAGTCTCAAAGGTATAATAGGAGTAAATAAAACCACTTAAGACAAATATGGAAAATTCTGGAATATTAACAATGAACAATTAATAATATAGATTGTATTATCTTGAAGACGAATATATAACAAGACAGACTACATTATCTAATTAAACAGGAGGGCTACAATGTTGAATTATTAAAGAAAGACATGTCAAAGGACTGTCAGATTTTAAATATTTAAATAG
>KZ873669.1:35407-45772 GCA_003456935.1 Machilis hrabei
ATTTTATATTTTCTGTATTTTTGTCGTGACAAAGGTTAAGGGGAAGAACGGCCATTGTTGGCCGAACCTTCGCCTGCGAAATAAAGACGTTTTTTTATTATTAAAACAATGAAAAAAACCTATGTGAACATAGGTCTGTAAATGCTTTGTTTCCGAGCTGCAAGCCCTTTTACATTTTCAAAAAGTGAATGAGAATTTATTTATCACACTCAATATCGTTGAAAGTAGTTGAGATTACAAAATAGGTAAAACACGTATCCAGTAAAATCAAAGGAATTTATCAAAAACTTTAATAGTCAAATGATTGAGCCTACCATAGGCGTAGGAGGCCTATCAACTTAAATATTTTAAATGGCACCATACATTGTGTGATACTTCATTGTTTTCAGTTTAAAACCGTGTGTCGGTTGCATATCTCCAAAAATACTGTAGTGAGATGAACGCGGTAAAAAATTACATATGTAAATCGCATGCGTATAATTCATTTTTCTAATTACATTTTACAAAGGAAATCTGGAAAGGGCTTTCGTGGTTAAAATGTTGATTTTTTGAGATCATTAAATGGAAAGGGATAATTTTTTTTCACTCTTTAATGAGCTCATTTTTTCAAGAAAATGTTATCTAAAAGTTTTTTTTTTTATATTCGACCCTAGGAGTGTTAAACAAGGTGGAGTTTGAATATTGGGGGGAGGGGATGTCTTCACGCATCACTCGAATGAATAAAACGGACGAAGTGGCAAATCTAAGAAAATGTCTCTTAATTTTGTCCACCTTTCTCTGAAATTTAATTAAAAATATCAGAATTGTACAAAATAATGAACATAGAAATATCCGGCTTAATAATACACTTATTCTAGGATAAAACTTAATGTGTTTCATCAAAGTAGAAAATGCGTCCATGGCGTTGCCTTTTAAAGCTTTTTGTCAAATTAAAATGATCGTTCATTATTCAAATCATGTTTAAGGCCACAAAAAACATTTTCGTATTGCAAGAAAGACATGGGGCAGAATTAACATTTGACAAAATAAAATGGCGTCGTGCTGACGTAGGATTATTAATTAAAGGAGAACATCGTCAATGTGTTTAAAGTAGTTTCAAATCATGCACAAGCTTCCATCGCATTTAAGTACTAAAGCAGTGATGTTTGAGGTGCAGTTAGTATCAGAGCTGGTATTTTTTTGTTTTATAGGTGCTCAAAGATATGTTATGACAGATGCTTACCCTGCCAAAGTGGTTGTGTTCACAAACCAGCTGCAGATATATTAGAGCGACTTGGTCAGCTGAAAGAAATGTTACGAGGTTTGTACCGTATTTAATATATTTAATCGCTAAGCTATTGTGCGAGAAAAATCAAAATCATTAGTTGTCTGTAGCATTGATGGTATTCAACTTCATTTAAAGATGGGAAGTCAGNATTTCACAAACAACACATTAAAGAAATATAGAAAAGGGGGTCTCTTAAAAAAGAATACAACTTATGTAACTTAATCATTGAACAACTTTTTTTTTTGTGATTTGTTAAAGTAATTGTTCATAGCAGTGTTAAATTTAACATTCATTGTATTATCATTAACTGGTTAGTAAATTTTCTCATANTTCGATTTAATACACTGTCCAGTTCAGTGTTGTCCACAGTTTATACAGACTCAGAAGGTCTTATTTAGGAAATACAACGTGATATTTTTCTGTCTATTATATTCTGATTCTTGGCACTTTTAGTAACATTTTTAGTGAATTATTTATGTAATTATCATATAAAACATTGAATGTCGAGTTTGAAGATTAATAGCTCAGCCAGTAAACAGCTTTACAAAATAACTATGTACATATTTAAAAAGGTTTCAGCATTGGTTTATAGCAAGTANATCAAATGTGTTTGTTTATGCTTTTTGTATATCATTTTTTTGTAACCTATACAATATGTAATTTAAGATTGCAAGTTTAGTAACAAATATAGGTGGTCCAAATGCTGTGTAAGGAGCAAATTCCACAGTTAATGTAATTTACTTATGAAATAATTGTTTAAGAAATTGATATAATTTTTGGAAAATGGAAATGTGATTTTGGACTTTTAAATAACAGGATTTAAAATATGGACTACACCCACATTTTGATACTCAATTACATTGAATACTGTTTCAGATGGGTACCAAAGCTTATCGCACTATGGAAAGTTGTTCCCAGATGCTATGAAAATTGTGTGGCAATGCAATAATAAATATATGCTGCTTTTAAATGGTGCATTGCATTTNGTTAAGATATGGCAACTACTGGAAGTGTCGTTTTCAGAATGGCATAACTGCTCACATTTTTAACAACATCGATAGTACACTTCACAAAATACACTGATTTCAAGAACACAACCAGAAATGCTTATTGATGTGCTTTAGGTTCATTTTTATCTGGACTTGTAGCTCTCGTTATGCTACTTTCCTTCAACACCTATAGTGTCTTCATTTGCATTTGTCCTTTGTAGTTATAATGTTTTGGTGTATAAATGTACACAAATTTGTAACAAAATCAATTTTGTTTTTTATTTTCAGGCAACTTTCTTTTCACTGGATGTAAGCAGTCCTTGATGAATCATTTCTTAAAGGAATCATGTTTGTATACAGATGTAGAATTAACTAATTTAGACAGTTTTGTTCAATTATGCTGTAAGGTGAACACAGTTATTGTAAATAGTATGACTGACTTAGATTTTTTTCAAAGTCAGTCATTGCAAAAACTTGGGCAAGAAATAATGAACAGAGTAGCTGAAATCAGAAATATTAATCTGCAACAACTTTATGATTTTGCTAGAGAAGTTCAGAGACTTGAGTACACAAAACAGTTGTGTTGCCTGGAAAACCAAGTGAAAATTAGCCAATATCCAAAGGAAGTAAGAACCAGTATAGATCTCTGTAAAGAAATAGTGAGTGTGAAGAGAGCATTTGATTTGAGTTTAGAAGCCAAATTGAGTGGAGAGCTAAGTAAAATTAAAAACCACACAGAGAAGTAATTGATTTTTTTTTNAAATATGCTGTATATTACCATTAATGTGCCCTTGGGTATTATGTGATTTACAGAACAGAATAAAGGTGTCACACAAGTTAGGGTTGTACACACAGTTTGAAAGTAATTTTTGTTGTTGTTAACTTTGGAAGAGCCGAGTTTATTTTGAACAGTTTGTGTACATGAAGTTTTATTGTAATGAGCAGTTATGTCACCTTTGATGAGGTTTGAACCTAGGATCAGTTTAATCTATTCTCCAGCTTAGGATGATGATTTCTGGCACCTTGATTGCCAGAATCAATATGGGTTGGAGAATGGGTTTGAAAGGTTCTGTGTTCGAACTCTGCCAAGGGTGACATAATTTCGCATTAAAGTTAAACGCTATTCATTTAAATAATTATAAGATAATGAAAATTTGGATAAAACAAGGTTTTGTGTAGTTTGCTTTGTCAGACTGCTATTTAATGCCATGTTGGCTATTGCTGTAAATCAATATATCCTATTTGTTCCCCTGCAGAAATTGCAGTTAACTTTAGTCAAGGAAATCCAGAGTGTACAGTGACATACAAATAGCAAATTGATTGTTTTTCTCTTACATAGGAACAGTTTCAGGTCATATCTGATATAGACCATGTGTGGTGTCAGGCCCTCCCAGAGATGCACAATTTGTCTAAACCATCCCCCTAACAAATGCCAACTGCAGGAACTACTTTCAGGTATTACTTCTGCAGAGTCATTATTCTTATCTTCTGTCTCCACAAACAGGTGCTGGATGGATCAAGCAGATAGGTCAGTTAAAACTGTAATTCATAGGTAGTCTTCGTCCTCATGACGTGATGAAGAAAATCTACAACCATCTTCCAATTCTCGGCGCTAATTAGCATAACTGGGACTATAGTGTCCGGAGTAAGATTGACACCAAGTAATGTATACAACTCCACTCTCTTTCTCCCCTATCGCGGACAGTGAAAAATAGTATGTTCCACGTCGTCATAATCCTGGCAAAAAATGCATAAGCCGAAGTTGGTGAGGTGAAATCTCTCCTTATATGATTCGAATGTTCCGTGACCCGTCAGGACTTGGGTTGTATAATAGTCTAGCTCTCCATGCTCTCAATTAACCCAAGGTTTTATGTTCTTAATAAGAACCTTCGTCCAGGCGGCTTTATTTTCAAGATTATCCCAGGCAGTCTGCCATCTCATTAGTGTTCTTTGTTTGATATCCCTAACAGCGAGGGGAGTCCTCTCTGGTAGGCAGTAAGTTTCTTCTCTCTCAGCAGCCAATAAAGCAATAGGTGGGATGCCTCCAACCACCTGGATGGCCTCAGTTGAGACAGTCCTATAGGCAGAGGTTATGCGAAGAAGAATTTTCCGCTGTTGTACCTGTAAGATGTGCCTGTAATTTTGATACCGTAGGCTATGGTTCCATGCCGGTGCGGCGTACAAAAGGATCGATATTACGACAGCTCCCATCAGTCTTCTTTTCGTGTAAAGTGGGCCCCCTATATTGGGCATTAGTCTAGTTAGCACTTTTACCGCTTTTGCCGCCTTGGACGAAGCATAATCAACATGTGCTTTCATGGATAAATTGTGCCCAATCATCACACCAAGATATTTTACGCAAGGAGTGGATGAGATAATAATGTCACCGAAGCGAACATTGATACTCTTAAACGTCTTCCCGCCATAAAGTATTACAATTTCAGATTTTTCGGTAGCCACTTGAAGACCCCTGGCCTTGATCTCTTGCGCCAAAATGACCAGTGCTGCATGAGCTCTCCATGAAATGATTGCTCTGTATTTGCCGGTAACGATGAGTGCCGTGTCGTCTGCGTATCCAGCCACTTCTACACCCACCGTAAATCTTCTCCCAAGGATCTCATCATATTACTAGAATCCAAAGATAGGGTCCGAGAATGGAACCCTGTGGGACACCACAGGTCACCTCTCTATGATTACCAGATGGAGTAACTATAACCCTATCACATAGATAACTATTAATTATCTGTAATAAATATGGGGAGATATTCCTGATTTGGGTGGCACGGGTAATTACCGGCCACTCCAAGCTCTTTAAAGCATTCCTGATATCTATCAAGATAAGTATACATTTATCTCGATGTTGCGAGGCCTTGTCCTTAAGGCTTTCTGCCGTATTTATCGCATGTCTGATGGCGTCTGTGGTACTTCTGGTTTTCACAAATCCATATTGATGATCATGGAACAATCTTATTTCAATGAGGAGCCTATTAGCCAACAATCTTTCATAAACCTTGCTTAGAGCGCCAAGCAAACATATACAGTAGAACCCCTTTAATCCATCACCTTTGGGACTGGGGGTATGGTCGGAACGCAAAAAAGGTCGGATTATCAGAAAAATACGGATTTACAGTAAAATAAACAATCTTTGAACTCAAAAATGACTGTATGTATTGTTCTCTTCAGTAAAAACATTGCAATAAACCGGCTCGAGCACGGTCGGATCAACCGGAGTGGCGGACCAGCTGAGGGCGGATGAGAGGGGTTCTACTGTAGGTCTATACTTCCGAGGTGTTTCTCCACTCCCTTTTTCAATTAAGACCAACCTCGCTTTCTTCCATGTACATGGAAAGGATCATTGGCTAAGGAGAGAATTCATAGTTGCCAGAATCTCATTCTCTTTCGTTCGAATAAGGTACTTTATTACTTCAAGAGGGATCCCATCCAGTCCTGGGGCCTTACCAATATTTATATGATCGGCTGCGGCTCTCAACTCTGCAGCGGTAAAGAGCATGTCATCAGATATGTAAACAGGAAGGCGGTCGAGGTTCCTGGCCGGTCGCACCGGAAAGAGGGTTCTGATAGTTATCTCCTCCTCCTCCGCAGTGATACTAACAGATGGAGCTCTGGTGATTCTCCGCTTCAAGCAGCAACTGTTTCCATGCCAACTTCTTATTGTTCTTTATAAGCTGTCTGTACTCATAGCATCCCTCAAATCCTGTCTAAGGGCATGAATATCTACGTCGGTATTTCTGCCGTTTCCCCTCGTAAGGGTTCTTCGAGCCCTGTTGCATGTGCGCCTCGCGTTAGTTAGTTCAATGGTCCACCAGTGGACCGGCTTGCGGTGATGTCTTATATTAATAAGGGCGCCAGTACTTTTCCCAGCCTTGTTGATTAAAACAAGCCAGCGATCAGGTGAAATTGTTTGATTTTCCCCAACATTAATGCTATTGGCAAGTTTTTCCAAGGCCTCAGGATTCAGTCTCCATCTCCAATAGGGAGGCTGTTTTCCAACAGGTGTGGCCGGGCATAAGTCAGATATTATGCATCGGTGGGCGCTCAAATTCTCATCAAGCAGCACCCTCCATCCGCTAACAAGGTTAAGTGTATATGCATCAGCCAAGGTGAGGTCAATGGTTGACTCTTGAGTGCCTCACACAAAGGTGGGAGTTGATCCTTCGTTAACAAAGGTTAAATTAGGCTATGCTATCCAATCCACGATTTTCTGACCTCTATGACCTGAAGTTGCAGACCCCCATTCCGTTGACCAAACATGAAAATCCCCTGAAATAATCAGGGGCTTTCCTTGGAATCTTCTGATAATACCATGGATGTTATGAAGTATCCCATCAACTGTTGCAGGGTCAAGGTTAGGAGAAATATAGCAAGAGATTAACACGAAAAAACCACGTATGTCTGTCACCGCTCCCTCTTCGGGTCTGCAGGACGTCGTTATTTAAAATTTGAAAGACACTATCCTTTCGGTTATCATAAATCATGTGACAGTCAATCGCCAATTTAGGATTTGGCTCGCTAATAAGCATTACATCAATATTATTCTCCAGTGCCAGTTGTGCAGTGGCATCATGGGCAGCAGGCAATCGATTCAGGTTGACCTGCATTATCTTTAACATATTACAGTTGGTGGCCATTACTAGTTGAGTCCCTGCTCTCATCATCAGTCACCAAGGTTGCTGATAAGCACCAAACATTTTGTGTGTCAGGCAACGCAGTCTTTCCTCCATCTTTCTTCGGGGGTTTATTAACTTGTTTGTCTCTAATGCTGTTAACAAGATTACAATAGATGGGGCATCTCATAGTGCCAATCTTATGGCCATCCTCCCCACACTGATAACAGTGGAGCGGGTTTTCACAATCCCTGGCTAGATGCCCCACGGTTCCACATCGGAGACATCTACTTCGTGATTCCTCAGTACTAGTACACTTCTGCGCTCGATGGCCGTATAGCTGGCATCGTTTACACCTATCAACAGTAATTATTTTGATGACCCGACAGGTCCTCCATCCGACATTAACAGACCTGCAATCTATCAGCATAAGGCGGGTTGCCTAGGCAGTCTAACGATAGAATATTTTAGATTTCTGAATCCTTGGACCGGGTTTAGGCGGATTTCGGTCGTTATCTTAGTCTTAGTGGCCTCTTGCAGCGCTGTCAATAAATCCTCTGCGCAAACATGTCGTCAAGATCTTTTATCATAATAGGGATCTCCTGCNTCATGACATTAGTTCTCTCAACGTTAGTTGAGTTTTCTATGCTTTTACGGAAATTTTCCAATTTGTGTCGTTTATCTGTAGTGACGCGAAGTCAGACTCCTCCTGACTGTGTGCTGCCCGCAGCTCGAACCCTAACACCATGACTAGTAGGGTCAACATTTGCCCACAGCGCACGTAAGGCGTCAGAGTAGGAGACACCTTCTCTGGGAGTGACCAGTAGGATCTCCGTAATTGGCGATTTATTTGTTTCCCTGTCTTCACATTTCTTGGTGCAAACAATAATGTCAGAGAGAACATCCGAAAAACAGCACTCCATAGTTCGCCTGAGTATGTCAGGATCAATACGATTTACTATCTGGGGCAGATACTGCTATATGATCCCCCTCATCCCATTTACACTCGCTCCTAATCTCTAGTAGTAAATCTGTCATCATCCTCTGCTGATGGTCAGAGCTCTGCGTCTTATCAATACCAATAATTATAAGAAATTTATTGGAAAATTCCTTCTCAAGCAAACCCTCAACCGTAGTCGTCTCATTAGTTTCATGATTCAGGGCCTTCCCACTCCGGGGGAGACCGGTATCAAAAACTCTCTTCACCGCTGGAATAGCCTCATAAAAGTCCGCTTGATTCATATCATTTTGATCTAAGCAATCTGTGACGACAATTCTGACTGGCACAGACAGGTTTACTATACGTTCTACAGTCGTGGTCGTCTTAGTATATGCAGAAGGTGGCCACCTTTTCATGGTTATATTCGTCACGTCATCCGTGGTCAACTGAGGAGTAATGAGTCTTCTGATGGCAAGAGTATCCATCTCCTCCTCTATCACCTCAGCGCACGTCTGTGTGGATGATTCTGTTATATGTGGACGGCTAGTTAGTTGTTCCATTTTCTCTTTTTTAGCAAGCTGTCGCTCCATATGCATATTAGCTTTGTGCTTTTTTACAGCTTCACCCAGTCTGACAACTGCTTCCTTTATTTCACGCTTAATATTAACGTTCTCCTTCACTAATTTTCTTAGCTGNAGAAACTCTTCTTCTATTGGACTAATATCTTCAATGATCTTGCGTTTCTCTGGGGGTCCCGAGAAAGAGTGCCTCCTTTCTGGCGGCAGTGATCTTCGCAACAGTGATGACCTATGAAAAGCCACCAAACTCTGTTCAGTATCGTGCTGAGTACTCCCTCCATCACCAGTGTCCATAATCAAATTCCGTACATCCTCGCCAGTGTCGTCTTCAAAGGCCCCCCCCCCCCAGCTTCCGAATGGGGGCTATAGTGCTGGGTATTTGTCTTATCTTTGTGCTCCATAATGATTTTTTCCTATCTCCCTCCAAACACCAAGAGCGTCAAGATAAGACTATTTCTTCGTCAGGGCCATCTTCATTAATAGCGTTAGTCGTTGTCAAGCTGACACTCCCCACCTCTCACCGGATATCCAAGTTCATAGCATGTCGTCATCAAAACCTCCCCCCCTCTCACCGGGTTCCTTTAGTTACTTCTTCACGCTCTCAAAAGTTGGTGTATGAGAGCAGATGGAATTTGAAGAAGTATTAAGCCCCCCCCTGCCTCGTCAAGGCAGGAACCCTTGGGGGGAACCCTTACCTTACATTACCTTTTTTTTCCACCATTGAACTGGCGAGGTGGAAAGGAAGGAGGGGAAATCTTTCAAAGAAACCCATGGGATTGATGGCATTGTCCCATGGGTAGTGTGGGATTGCCTGAGCCCTACCCACTAAAACCCCTCCTCCTATGCCTACACGTAACATGAACTGTGTTAACATTGCTTCTGTTACGTGGGTTCATTCATTCTGTCATTCTGCAGGTCTTACATTTCCTTAGTGTCTCTCCTCTTCTCACTCTCTGGACATTTTATCAATCATTATCGTATGCACATACGTCCTGATCATATTCCATTTTTCNTTGCTCTCTAACATTATTGGTACCATGTTTCCAGTGTAGAGCTCCTCTCCAAGCAGGATGTTAAGTTCTCTTCTCAGTCTCGTCCATCTTACACAGTCAAATAAAGTATGTTTGGCTGTGTCTTTTTCTCCGCAGAAAATACAATCGTCTCGTTCCACTAGTCTAAATCTCACTTTGAATTCTCCCGAAACATCCATGTCCGGAAAAGGCCTGTGTTAGTCAGTAGTCCATTTCCCCATGTTTCCTACTATGCCACGGTTCAATCTCACTAATTAATTTTTTGGTCCATTGAGCCTTGTTTTGAGTATTTTCCCACATGCTTTGCCACTTAGCAATGGTCTCGGCTTTTATTTCCGATTTCCTCTCTTTAGTGCATTCATTTTCTCTATAAATTATCAATCTTTCCTCTGCAAGCAATAATAGTGGTGGTTCTCCTGCTAAAACCTGCAGGGCAGGCGTTGAAACTGTTCTATATGCTGCTAAGACACTCAATACTTTAGGCTGTCTTTGGATTTTATAGTATGTCCTTTTATTATTAACTCCAGATTCTTGAGTTTGCGTCCTCCATATAGCACGACCATTTCGATTTTGTCTACAGCCAGTTCTAGTTTTAGTATTTCGATAGCGTCCATAACCTTTCCCATAGCAGATTGTGCTCTCATGACTATTTCTTCAATACTTCTTCCTGTGATCAATATGGCCGTGTCATCTGCATATCCGATAGTACGTACGCCTTCTGGCAGTTCAAGATTTAAAATGTCATTATATACAGTGTTCCATAATACAGGTCCTAATATCGATCCCTGTGGAACTCCACATGTAATTTTGACTTCCTTCCCCTCGCTTGTTAGTATATATCTATCCTCTAGATAACTCTTGATTGTCTACCTAATGTATGGGTCAACTCCCATTTGCTCCAATTTGTTTTGTATGCTTAACCAAGTTACACTGTT
>KZ873679.1:13495-29390 GCA_003456935.1 Machilis hrabei
AGGTATAATGTTCAACGTTCGTCCAATTTATACCAGTTACTAATTTACCTGTCGCGCATAAGAATGAATGAATCCTTTAATGTGAACTTNTGTTGCCGAATTAAAAAAAACTAGTGTTGGATGCTCACAGTTTGATTTAAAATAAGAAACAACCATAAAAGGGAGGCACAATAAGAGAAACAGTTACACTATCAGAACAGTGACTTTAATAGGAACAGCTGCAGAATATAAAAAGTAATTGTACCAGAAACAATAGCAATGATATAAAATCTAGTAGCGGTTGTACTAATCACAGTGACATCAATAGTAAAACAAATAGTAGAGGCAACAGAAAGAGTGATATTGTGTTAACAGACACAATAATAATGTCAATATATAACGATCTTCCTCAATGAGGCAACTCGTATAACAAGCCATTTCAAAGTTCAAGATTCACTTACGTTAACAGTTGCTCGCTTGACTATTAAATTGTCAATATTGTTACTCTAAATATGAATATTTTTTATTATTTATTAACCCATCTATGCGAATTATAAGAGAGGTGTGTGGTGTGCAGTGCAGCTGTGAAGTTATCGGATTATATAAATGTTTGTGTCTGATTCTGAGAAATGTCTACTTCCAAATGATGTTCTATGTAGAGTAGTAGAGAATGCTTTACAATTCATTCTTTCAAATTACGTTTATTGAGGTGTAAAACGAAGCTTATCACAAATACGAGTTCACATTCAAGGATTTGTAGACGCATTGAATTGAGAACTTCCTTGTCCGTTTAATATCTTTCTGCTTACATTTNTGNTCTTCAGTTGTTTTCCAAAGAAAATATATGTAGCAGTTCTTTGGCCTTAGTTGAACGAGCTAAACAAGACAAACCAGAATCAACGGCCAATTTCTGTTTAAAGCACGCCAACCACCCACATAACACACCATATCCAAGGGATTTCTAATGGATATCCATTTTATATCCAACGCAAAGTTTTTAGATAACCATGGATATTCAAAACATGCCCATAGGCCTAATTTATGTCCATATCTCAATCCAGGAGACAACCATCACTTATCCAAGAGTGTGTGTTATTTGCACATCAGCTGGATGTTATCTGGATATCATCTGGACATGTCGACCAGTCAAATAAAAATACAATGTTTTTGAGAATTGGTATCTGAGCTACTGCACATGTAAACGCCAGTCGTAATTTAAAACACAATATTTCATGAAGAAATCAATTAAATNTAGAATTAAAATGTAATACAATATAAACTTATTATGATTGTTTGTACAAATCAACTTGTCTAAACATTATNTGTTCCTTAATTTCAATCATGCATGACTCTTTTTAACAAATTTGAAACGTTTATTTAAATTTATTAATCTATATCAACAAACTTGTCAGGCACGTCATATATTCGCAGTAGCTNGTTCGGTAACAGGCCAGATTCTAATAAAGTCTGGTAGGGTAGTTGAAGTTCGATGCTGGTTTATTACATAATGTTTTTCGTTGATTAGTCGACATGTCCAGTTGGTATACCATTAAAATCCAATAATATCCAAATAATGCCCACTCTTGGATATCTAATGGATGTCTCCTGGATGACATAGATTAGACGTGTTGCGGACTTAATTTTGATATCCAAACACTTTGTCTTGGAAATAAACTGGATATCCATTAGACGATCCTTGAATTTTGATGTTATGTGGGCAAATCAGGGCAAGCATAAAAGAGATTAAGGAAAAACATGCATTTACCGTGTCACATTTCTATTTATTCAATAAAGTTCATTAAGAATCAGTTAAAGAAACAAATTGCAAACAACATTTTGTTAATTATGACAANATGGCCGCTGATGCTCATTTGCACAAGTACCGGATACACTTCCTTATCAGCTCCGCAGATATCAGCACACGTGTTTATGTACGAGGGTTAATTTTAATACGAAAGCGGAATCCTCCTACCTACACGTTTATATACGTTTCCAATAGCGTTTTTCGTAAACCTAACCTGACTCATGTTGTGGTGTTGCTGGAATGACGTAAGATTTAACAACGAAGCCCTGACGTCGCAACACAAATTGTTTATTTTCTAGGCTCCAAGCACTTCGAACTAATCTTCGAGTGTTTTTGGTTCCTCCACAACGAGGTTGCATCAAAACTTGTGTCCTCTTCTGAAAAAAAAGAGAGATGATAATCTTAGAAGGCACTCCAAAGAAAACGTTGCGTTGAACTTAGAAACAGAATCTAAGAACTGGCCAAGCAAATCATATTGATAATACTTTTTATGTTTTATTCCAATGTATGAAAATTATTGAGATGAGCATTAAGACTGACAGGCTAACAGAAATTGCGTTTTGTTTTAAAAGAGCGTATCTCATTTACATACACCTGTTTTAAAAAATAACATCTAAACAGTGGTAGTGAAAACATCAGTTGTTCGTTGTTGATGTTGTCATTACAGTGTGTATGTTTGCTTGGTTATTTTTGTAATTAGTCTGTAACTTGCAAGTTAAATTAATAAAGTTATTTTTTATGAATGACGCTGACTCTGTCTGCAGTGATCAGGACAATACCCGCAGGAAAAAACGTGGAAGAAATATTNCCTCCTACAAATTAAACAAAACAAAAAACTGCCCGTTTGGAAGGTTTGACATATATTAATCACAGAGACAAAAACACTGATGCAAAACAATCGGAACTATCTTGGAGGTAAATTTTCTTTAAAAGCTTAACNTAAAGTGGTTCGAGTGGTTTCATAATGAGTTTAGCGATCGACCGTGTCTCATGGTCCAGACATGTGTGCCTGGAAAATCTACAGCGAAATAAGTGACAGCCACAGGGATACTGCCTTTCAAATCATGGTGGAAAAAAATTTACAAAAGAAAAACAGCTGTTTCTCAAGAATCTAAAACAATATCAAGATATGAATGGAACTTCTTTGCTATCAGCACCCTTTATTACTGTTAGTACTCTAGCGAGAGGCGTGGGTATATTAAAGGGTATTCAACAATCANTGGTTTCATTCATGGCAATGATAACAGGTTCACCAATACACCTCACCGGAAAAGTACCTATGAAAGGAACAAAGATGTGAGATCTCATGAAAATGCAAACTTACATTCCAAATGAATACAACTATTTCTACAAGGAATTATTGTCGTGGCCGATAGACAAAAGTAACGGCGAGGAATATGATGACTGGCAGTGTTTTTGAGTAGAAACTAACAAACTTTTTTGTTTTATGATTTTATTTTTAAGTAGCCCATGACATGTGCGTATCCATTACTCAATTTATATTAAATTTTGAGATTGTTTAACTTCTTTCATTAATTTTTACATTGGTATAAAAATCATGGTTGAGTTTTTAAGGGCACGTGTTATCAAGTTTTGAAATTCAATAAAAATATGGCATATACTCCAAATCATAAATATTTTCTCACAACATCAGTGTAGGTAATAATGGGTTAAAGTCGTTAAAATCTCTAAACTTAATTTTTTTATTGTAGTCTGAATTGTAAAATGTTTTTTGCGTTTCCTGAAAACAAAATNCATCCTCACATTCGTCCTTAAAAAAACACGATCCACTTTATGTTGGTACAGATTACAANATACAGTGCGTTCAAAACGTTCCGGGACTAATGCTACTAAGAACACAATTTTTCAGAAAAATGAAATTGTATTCTTTATTATTTAACGTACATCCGTCCTCTCTCAATACACGTTTGAGAACGCTCGTAGTGCGCGTAGTCCTCCTGTGGAATCGAGTTAAAGATGGCCGTCACATTCTTCTGAATGCTGTCTAATCTTCAAAACGATCTCCTTTCAGTGCTGTCTTCAATTCGGAAAACAGTTGGCGGGAGCCAAATCCAGCGAGTAAGATGGATGGTTTTTCACTGTGACCGATGTTTTAGCGAGAAATTGCGAAACAATGATCGACGAATGTGCAGGNGCATTGTCATGGAGGAGAAACCATTCTTCCGATTGGTAAAATGTTGGTCCAAACCTGCAAATTATTTTCANAAGGCGTTCAAGTACGCCTGCGTACAAATGTTCATTCACATTCTGGCCAGGAGGCATGAATTCGACGTTCTTGTCAGTCTTGCTTGCGGAGGGGCACCCCTCTCTTGGATCATCTTCCAACGACTCACGACCGTTTTTAAAACGAGCATACCACTCAAACATCTTGCTACAACTTAAACAATCTTTTCCGTACGCAATTTGCATAATCGAAAACGTTTCTGTCGCACTTTTGCCACATTTAAAACACAATTTGATTGGGCTCTTAATTCCATCTTGACAATAGTGACAACGAAAGAAAACACACAAATTTCAAACCGTCATTACTTACTGCAGAATGAGTAACATTCAGTGAAATTTGAATAGAAGGTTTTGGGAAGGTTTGTACTAATTAGTTTTTGCAGTGACACTGAGATGGTGAAACTTTACGTCTGAAGCAACATCAGTCCCGACTATCACTCAGGCAGTTAGCCCTTCGTAACTACCATCAAGAACTTCCAAGTTCTCTCAACTCTCTGGAATAATTCACGCCTTATGCCAGAAGTACCGAAATCCTTTATCACCAGGTCTCTTACTAGCCAGGTATGTCTGGCTTCTACTGAAGCAGTGAACTTACCAAGTCGACTATCCGCTGACAACTTCCCCTTGCCAAGGTCCATCCTTGCCTCAACCGAGAAGTGGGCCTGAAGGATTCACTCCTCGGCAACGATTGACCCTTGACCCCCCTAGGTGTATACAAGACATAGTGACAAATTACACAAAGACAACTCGTACTTGACGAGCCAGACTTTTAGTAACAAACAGTGGTCAACCTTCAAACCTAAACTAACCTGAGGCTAATTTAAACAAAAAACTTTCTTTATTCGAAAACAGAAACCGGATACTCTTTGGCAACTGACTCTTTACAAAGACAATGATACCACAGTCTCCTAACAACGCAATTACACAAATTAACATGTGAACACTAGCGAAATTATTATATATAAGTTAATACAAATACAGTATTTCCAATAAATAAACATTATATAACTCATGAATTGCCCACAAATAATGACCATTATTACTCACATTCACATTACGTATACGGTAGATCTATTAAAAATCTAAGCCACAATTTCAGGGCAATATAAAACGAGTTATCAAATCACCAAAATTAAAAAAGGGTAGAACATTACCTTTTGCATGCAGTAGCAGGAAAGCATTTCGACTAAGAATAATGTTAACGCAAATGTTTGGCCAACAATCAGAAATAGAAAAAGACCTTTGAGATGTTTCATTCCAAACGGTTTCTGCTCTGAGTCCTCGTCATTCAGATTTTCGTCATAACGAAAGATCATGTCTAATCCATGTTCAACAATTCGGCCTTCNAGATACCGTTGAAATCTAACAAAAATACGAAAATGTATTAATTTTTCATTAACTCTCATTTAACTCCTTCGTATCAGCACAATATAATTTGTTTGTTGGATTCATGCTTTTCACTCTTAAATGTTGACATCATTCTTATTTCAGAAGTAAAATTTGCGATGAAATATTTTCAACAAACATAGACTGTAACAAATTTGCGAAACATTGCATGATTAAAATGTACCCGACCTGGTCTTTTTTATGTAGCNATAACCGTTTCAGTTGTGCGTTTATAAATCTAAAAATATATATTTTGTTATTATTTCTTTTGTGATGATCGGGGCTCCGTGGCTCAGTGTAAGAGCACAAGTTTCCGGAGCGGGAGACCCGGGTTCGATCCCCACTGGTGCCAACACCCTCACCAGTGCCCCAAGGAACTGACAGGCCGTAGCGACAGGCCGAGTTCCACAGAACCCTCATAAATTCGTCGCAATCTCCGAGGGGCTAAGGTTCATGGAAATTCAGAGCGATTCCTTGCCCAATAGCAGACCCCAACAATTGGGAAAAATGCTAGGAAAAAAAAATTNTTTTGTGATGATCATAAGTTAAATTCCATGTTTAATGATTTATTCGGCCAGCTTAACTGATGATGTGACATCACAAGAGTATGAGAGCTTCTCTTTGGACTTTTTACACTGATCGTTCAGAGAAACATTACACAACTCTCTCTATACATACACCCATCAGCCAAAACATTAAAACACCTACTTAATATGATGTATGTCCTCTTCTCGACGCCAAAAGAGCTCTCACCCGATTAGGCAAAGATTCAATGAGACGTTGTTGAGTGTCTTTTGATATTTGGNACCATGACTGCAACAAAAAATCCCTAAATTATCGTAAATTACGTGATTGGAGTGATGCTGCATGTTGCCGTTACTCTACGTGAAAAAACAAAACGCTCGATTGGATTCACGTCCGGCGAATTTGGGGCCAGTGGCAATAAATAAGTTTCATCGTCAGGTTCTTCGAACCATTCCTGGACATTCTTCGCAGAGTGACATGGAGCATTGTCTTGTTGAAAGACGCCATTTCCGCCAGGGAAACAGTCACCATAATCGGGTGTACTTGGTAACCAAAATGTTGAGGTAGGTGACAGCTGTCATAGTTTGTTCTACAGGGATAATGGGTCTCAGTGTTCCCCAATAAAATATTGCCCAGGCCATCACACTCCCCCCACCCGCCTGGGTTCGTCCAACAGCGCATCTAGGTGGGAAGGTTTTCTTCGCAAAACGTCGAACACGTGCCCACCCGTCAACATGGTTGAACCAAAAACGTGAATTGTCTTACCATGAGAACCTCTTCCAGTCATCGATGGTCCATTGTCGATGATTACGTGCCCACTGCAAGCCTTGACGATGATGAACGGCTGTAAGCATAGGCACAAGTATGGGTCTGAGGCTGTGGAGACCCATATCCAGGAGCGTACGATGAACTGTGTGTTCAGACAACATTGGCCCCATCACCACGATTTATACTATGGGTAATTTCAGCCACTGGATACAGGACGAGAAAGCCTACGCTGACCTCTGGAATTAATGAGGCGTGTCAGGCCTACACCTTGTCAACGGTTCGAAGTTTCACCTGTTTCGGATCATCTTTGATATGTATTAACTACGGCAAAGCGTGAGCAGCCTACCAGCGTCACTGTTTCAGAGATGCTCTTACCAAGTCATCTTTCCATACTGATCTGACCTTTATAAAAATCAGACAAATACTTTGCTTTTTTCATGTCGACTGAAATGATTGTTGTTGGTTGTATTAAGTATTTGCATCCAGATCTACTAGATGACGATTAAGCTGAATGAATATTGCGGCCTCTGAGCTGATGTGCTACTGGACTTGTAGTAGTTGAGGTGTGGCCTGAGCAACAAGCTGCACTAAGTAAAGATTTTATATGCTGTCACTAGATGCTGTAGAAATGAATTAACGTGGTAGATGTTGAGTGAATCCTTGGCATCAGAAGTACAAGGTATCAGAAATAGATGTTCGGTCGTTTTGGTTTTCAGGGTTAGACGTGCAGCAGTTGGTATTACTCGATTTCTTTGGTGATTAGCTGCATTAGCTTATCGAGTATGGATCGGATGGAGTTAGTCTGTTTTTTAGATTTCTGATGTTGGCCTGCATTTAGATGGTTCAGCTGTGTGGTGATTTCCATCCAGGTCTAGCCCTTCTTCCTGCAGTCGAATGGCATCTGCTTCGTTCTAAAAAAAGACTCGAATGAACGTGTTTTATCGACCCGAAGATTTAGCTAAGATTCCCACACACTTTTTAACTTTAAAGTGTTTAACGGCGAGAGCCTTTTTGATGTCTGGCAGCTTAGTGCGTAGGCTTATCTTTGTAAGGACAGTCGTATGAGCAGAAGCTTGTGCTGGCTCTGGAACGGTACACGTTGGTTGGCATTCGTTAGGTACAGATTGCTGATGTTGGATTGGTGCTGCGGGTGCAGCGGGAGGTGGACCTGCCCTTCTGCTTCTATTTGGTTGGTACAGATTGGTCAGCCTTGAGTACTGGTGCAGCAGTCTCAGATAGAGTTTGAGAATCAGTCTGAGTAGAACTGTTGACTAGATATTGACTGGTCTCCACTCTGTTGTATAACATCTCAACTATTCGGTTGATGTGAGCGCTTAGATGATGAATGAACAGTTCTTTTTTGACAGTGGACATCCAAGATGTGTTGACTGCGATCGGAGATATCTCGATGCCATCATCTCGTTCAGCACGGCTGACCTCTATGAAATCGTCTTTACTGTTTAGGCTTTAAATACCAGTAATATCGATTTCCTGTAGTAGAGTGGTAGCTTTGACAGGCGTCTTCTTCAAATGCTTATCTTCCTTCTTCGTTGGCTGAAATTCGATACCAGTTGGCAACGAAACGTGCAAAATCGCTCCCAATGAGTGACTGAAATAGCTTGGCCCCACGAATTATATGCATCGTTCGCGACCTTGGCACATGACGCTCATTGGCTACAGGCACGCTAATTTGCATTACGCAGAGGTGGTTTTAATGTTTTGGCTGATCAGTGTATATCTTGGCTATACGGCGTTTTTTCAGTGCTTGCTGATAGGCAATCCACTCTGCATTTTTTGTTTCGCAACATCATCATTTTCTGAACTATTTATGAAATTTAGGAACTCAAATTATTAACACATTTGATAGCGTTCTAGCACTACACTTTGAATTTTAATGTATGTATGCAACTGGTGGGATTTATAACTAACGGGAAACGTGTTACGTAGTTCCATTTCAGTTGCATTTATCTTGAGTTCTGCGTCAGGATCAAGCCTGCTAAATTGTTTTTTTTTTAATATATTGAGCCTGTGCTGCCTCAGGGCGGTTTTATGAGGGCTACTAAATCGTGCAAGAAATTGAAACTTAAGCAATAATGTCTGAAAACTAACCAAACCTGCCGGCCAAAACGCAAGTTTAATAACTCTCTTCCTAAACGGCCTACTCAGAAACAGGCTTATTATGTGAGTCATCCCGAAAGTATTATACTTAAATATGTCATCACACCGGAGGTACACCCTTTACAATCTTAAATACGAATACGTATTTAAGTGCCTTGAATAGCTTACAAGGCATCAACTATTTCAGTGCGTCGATTTACTTTATTCACCCCCATTTACTTTATTTAGCAGCCCATGTCGACGGTTTCTTTAACGCTAGTAAAATGTGAAGTTGGGTTGGAAATACCACAGGACAAATATCCAGGGTGGTTCACATAAAGCGTTACGAATTTTTATCGCTTAATCAAATCAGTATGAAAGAAAACGTCTAGACAAATATTTTTAGGTTTGAAGGGGGACATATTGTAGCAATTATTTTTATTGTTTTGGTGAACGTTTTCACGGTTAATTGAAGGTCACCTTTGGTTTTTTAAATAGAAACATATTTTTGTTGAATGCATCTGATCCTTAACGCTTAAAAACAAACAACTTTTGCACCAAAAACATTTTTATAGTGTTTCAATTTACCAAGCTAGCTTTAAGATAATGAAAACTAAAACTCGTAACTCGTAGCGTAGAATACGATGCTTTACAATTAACTGTGGGTTTCTCCTGACTAGGGAGGTGATTGGGGTCACTTACAGGTTAAACAACCTCCCTCTCACCCTCCATTGTAAATATTACAATTGTAATATTGTCACGCACAAAACAATGTTACTATTTTTAGTTTTCATTATCTTAAAGCTATCTTGGTAAATTGAAACAGAATAAAAATTTTTTTGGTACAAAAGTTAATTGTTTGTTTTTAAGCGTAAAGGATCAGATGCATTCAACAAAAATATGTGTTTCTATTTAAAAAAGCAAAGGTTACCTTTAATTAACCGTGAAAACTTTCACCAAAACAATAACAATAATTCCTACAATATGTTCCGCTTCAAACCTAACAATATTTGTCTACACGTTTTCTTTGTTACTNCGTAACGCTTTATGTAGACCATCCTGTATACATGTTTAGCATCGATGGTTACTTTTAACTATTGAATCGTAGGCTGTACCATATTATTTACTTCACTCCAAACTGTCATTAAAATTGTAACAATATTTGATTCAGGAGTTCCGATTAAATCCACAGGTTTTAGAAAACCTGAAGTAGCTCATAGTAATAACAGATTGATATCCTGACTGGTCTGTGCTGCCTTATTAAGTCTGAACATTAAACAACAACTGCTGATCAATGACCTGCCACATATTAACTTACGATCTGATACGTTGAATGATCCTAACCTCACTTTAAGGCTTTGTATACAATATTTTGTCCGTTTCAAGATGTGAAACCGATATAAATTATGTCGCTTTTCTGACTCTACTGTCCTGAGTCCACCCTTTAAATTTGTCTGTAAAGTTATTGATACAAATCATCTACTATTGTACTTAACTCACAAAACACTTATTATTTAGGCTGAGTCATTTCACCAATACGCGTATCAGCCCGGACATTATCTGTAAAACTTTTATGATAAGGTGAAACATGTGTGTCATGAAACTATTGTAATAAAACTTTATGTCTATATACCTCATATGTCCNAAAAATGACAATAAATTGTAATACGCACATGTAATTAAAGGTTGGTAAATAACTGAAGTTCTTCTTGATGAGAAATACTCGAGGATAATCTAAGTATTTGATCGGTAACTTGTAGAGTTTACAACCAATTTCCAGGGCAGCCATTCTTTCATCAAATTTCATGAAAGCAACATTATGCTTTTCACTGCAAGTCAAGTTAATCAATTCTTCGTCATTTTGCGTCACTTGCATGTCGATGTTTTCTCGTGCTTTTGCAAACAATCCTTTTTGTTCAGTCTGAAAGAGGAGAATATATTTACCATAATTGTCATGTTGAACCAGAGTATTGTGATGTTGATGAAATGTGATTTAGAACGTCCAGCTGACACTAGATAGGTCATTTTCAGGACGGTAGCATGCTCCAGGTAAGTGAAGATGAATTGACACTACAAACATTCATGCCTTACGCGTGATTTGAACTCACAACCACCAATCTAGATGAATCACTTGATGAATCAAAACAAATTGTTGTGTATGAATTTAATTTAATATATAGTAAAGTGACGCTTGGCAACACCGCCTTAGAACGCACTGCTGTTAGTGCTTGCAACCAATTACTGTTTATACGCTTGCCGTAGTAACGTGTGCTGCAACTCAGCAGTGACGTGTGGTAGATACAGTGTTAGGTCATCAATCAAAGTTGTCAAACGTAGTTTTCATTGTGAATCGTTCGTTGATATGGTAACATTTAACTGTACTGTGCTTGCAGAAACCAAGCTGACATTTGGCAATGTTGATTGATGGCCTAACACTGTATCCACCACACGTCACGGCGAGACTGAGTATATCGTTTTAGAAGCTAACAAATCCTTCTAGTTATCAGTGACAAAGTAGTAGTATTTTACTCAGTGCTAAAGCACAATACACACATGAATGGAGGTATAAGATACAATACATAATGGTGTCAGAAGTGAGACTGAGTCACGTTAAACAAAACACCAGGTAAGTGCAGAATGAAATATGATATGAATGTCAACAAACAACCATGATCGTCAAAGACCTTAGTATACAAAAAAAAGGTATCCGGTATATCAAAGAGTACTGATCTTATTATCGGGTTGTCAAAGACCTTAGTATACAAAAGAGGTATCCGGAGAGTCAAAGAGTACTGATCGTATTATCATGTGTGTTACGAAGAAACGTTACAGAACAAACGGGTATAATAAGGAAACAGTGTGTAATCTGTGGGTGTGCTGCAAATATACGTACGTTGCTTATTCAGAATGGAGGTGTGAACGAATTATTACAAGCAATCTCTAGTATGCAAGCAAACTACGATACAAGCTTCAGCGGCCAGTGCAACAGGTACTACTGGAACGAAAACACCACCGTTTGCAATGCATGAATATCATGCAGCAGACTGAAGATTACTTCGAGCGCTTGAATTTTTCACTTCAGCTAAGAAGAATACAGGAGGAACAACATGCTAAATATACCCGCGTCCACATGGGCGCAAATATAAAGAACGCTCTCAAGTTTCTAGTTAGCCCGCCTTCACCCGAGCAACTCACGTATTGTGGGCTACGAAATACACTCGGCAACCATTTCGACCGCGCTAGAAATAAATACGCTGAAAGTGTCAAATGTCGACATTTAAAGCAACAGAAAAGTGAAACCGTTCATAATTTCGTTCTACGCCTCAAACAAGGTGCCAAGNACTGCAAGTACAGTGACCTGTGATTTTCTTTACAGAATGTTGATCAAACAACTCTAACACGGTCTCGAATCTCGTGAAACGTGTTACTAAATGATTGCAAAGAACGCAATGAAATCACACACGCACTACAAATAACACGCANCATGACCAAAGAGATCAATAATACGGAGCCGGCAATCACTCCTGAAGCAATGTATAAGTTAGGAGCTGTCCAACCACAGACTAAAACTTATGTTAAAAAATGAGCATATCGTAGACCACAGTTACAAGGTCAAGAGCAGCAGCAAGGCTCACACGCTCCATCACATAGAGGTGAATGAGACGGTCATGATGATTGTCACCCGTGCAACAAGTGTGGAGGATAACATTCATGTGAACAGTGTCCATTCCACAACGTAAAATGCCATAACTGTGGCAACATAGGCCACATTGATAAAGTGTGTAAGTCAAAGAAGTCGATATAGGTAACTGGCCAAATAACGACAGATGGACAACNGACAAAAATGTCGACAACACGCAACACTACGTCAAGGTTAGTGAGATAAATACGATCAAACCACGGCCTAAGCAGAAGCTCAATGTACAAATTGATGGATGCAACCTTGAGATGGAACTCGANACAGGAGCTCCCTGCAGTATACTCACCAACAGAATACTACGCAAGATCAAACCCACTTCGTCCTGGAAAAAGACCGATAGATGGTCTGCGAGCTACACAGGACACCACATCAATTGTAGAGGCTGCATTACAGTCAACGTCACAATAGGTACGACTACACAGACGCTGAACCTTTACGTCGTCAACGGAACGTTCGACATTCTTCTTGGGCGAGAATGGAGTGCACATTTTGTTCATAAAATCAACTTCTCTGATCTTTTTGTTAAAACCCCCTCCCACATAAGAGATCCATACGCTGGTTACCACAACTCCTTTCTTAGCGTAAGAGTAGGAGAATCGTCTAAACCANATCCTGGCACATTTTGAAGTCGTGTTCAATGATGTAGCCGGTAGACTCACAGGGCCACCAGCAACGATACACCTGAAAATGGGTGCAACACCCGTATTTGCGCGAGCGAGAGGTACCACAAGCATTACGTGATGCGTACGCCAAAGAGATCGACGCCAAGATCAGTGAAAGAGTAGACCATTCCGAATGGGCTTCGACTACGCACGTGGTAACAAGGAAAACCGGTAAAATACGCAANAATGGTAACTAATCGATGAGCATCCAATCCCGAGCGGGACACCTGTTCAACCGCTTGAAAGGCGCAAATATATTTTGAGATTTAGACATTACAGACACAACATACGTACCCGACTTGACTTTATCAGACCGGATGACACACATACGAAGGTGATGGAGTAGCAACAAGCGAACTTCAGCCCTTGGGTCTAAACATTCAGACTCNCACAACCAGTGTACTTCCTTGCGGGTAACCTATACATGGATAAATGGATACCAGGCACAATCACCACTTGACTTGGGGACCTCCATTAAGAAATTNACTACCGTACTTCAGGAAAGGCTACACACGACATACTGACCAGATTCGAAGATACCAAGGAGAGAAGACCAGGCACGAACCCGCTGACAAAGATCAACCGCCGATACGGGACAACAACGGCGCAGAGCAACCGCGACGGGTTGGTTTCTACGCTGATCGAATTGAACCAGCAACGGCTTCGACTGCACTTCCAATACGAGAACCACCAGAACAACAAGCTGACATATGTCCTCGTACTCCTTAGCGCTCGTCACGTCCTTGCCGTACACCACAACAGTATTAACCAAACTAANATACATGAAACTCCTTAAAGGGGAAAAGAAATGTTGCGTGACACTTGGCAACACCACTTTAGGACGTACTGTTGTTAGTGCGCTCAGTCAGTTAGTAACGCAGTGTCTTGCGTTGGCGGTAGACAAACGGATGGCGTGGGCGANGCGGTTCTTCAGGCGAAGCGAGCGAAGAACTATGTGTGTCCTACCTAAGTGTTTCAAGGCTCAAGTGAAGACGGACATCAGTTGACTGGAAGCTTTTGGCGCGGTTGACGCGAAAATATCTAAATATTTGACCTCTTCGACCGCGTGGAGATAGGCCGCTCCAGCCACTTCACCTCGTTGGTTCCACTCAGAATACTCGTATTTTAACAGGCAATTTCAGATTTCCGCTTCGCCCGCGCCGCCTACCCAGCCCACGTCACCTACATACTTGTCCTGCGTATCAAAACCGTATATGAGGGGTAAAACGTGACGTTGGAGAAAAGGGGTTTTACTTCATTTTTATCTGAAGTTCCCTGCTGNACACAGGCGAAAATAGTATAAAACGTAAAAAAATAGCTTTGCAAAGGCCTTGGTTATTTCCACCATATTTACTCCTTTCTGATCTGTGGAGAGCTCTGAAATTATCCTTAACAGTGAATTTACACATGTTCTTCGTGGTTTAGCGAAAACCAGTCTCAGAAATNAGCTCAAAATGGACCCTAAAACATGATGTTTCTAAAACCAAAGAAACAAATTTGAGCACTTGCCTCCAACAGACCTCAAAACTCAACGGTAGAAGAGATGTTATGTGATAAAGCTCTGTCATCAATGGGGCATAATAGCAGTTCCGTTACTTATGTTTTATTTTGTTCAAAACGTCCTCTCAGAAATTAAGTTATTAATTAAGATACAATAACTCTAAACAATTTGNGCTCTATTGATCTACTGGTTAGACACGCATCATTACTTTTTAGTATATCACCTCTTTGTTGATAGTGAGAGTACAACTTTTCTAAACTTGTGTCTCATAACGTACCTTGTACAAAANCGAAGGCATTTCTTTTGTTCTGGCAACCAGAACGTGTTCCGCCTTTTCCACAAGCTCTTGAAGATTGTGAACAGGAAAGATGATAATTTCGTGCGTTAAACTTATCAGCAATTGGGAGCAGTAGGCCAAATTCAGTACAACGAAGGATACAAATGATACGAACATCACAATCCTTCTGCTGGAGACGTTCGTGACNTGGCTGTAACCTGAAGCGATAATAATAAAGAGTTTAAATAGGAAACAATAATGAACTAGTGAGAGATAGATACTATTTTCATTTATTTTTTAATTATTTTAGAAACATTTGTGTGTTAATTTAATACTAAAATGAATATATTCTAGTGTGACAGCTAATTTTTGCGTTGTTGTCCTTCTGCAGCTGCTATTCATTCCAGTTTTGAGTCTAGCTCTATTAGTTCTGCTGACAAAGAGTCACACGATGGCTTCGAACTCACAAAAGGGACCCAACTCGTACACCTTCCGAGGCACAAAAGAAAACGAAGACGACTNCATGCTGTTGCTAGTTGGTCTGACAGGACAGGCGTATCAGACAATCAGGCTGCTTTCCTGTGCAATGCTTTTATAAGGACCGCATGCATTACTTCAGACAATTACTAGTTAGTGAGAGAAAAACTGGAATTGTACTGTTTTATATCCCCTGACATTACTTCAATGTGATGAGCTAATATGATCCTATTGATAGGGAACATACGTCTGTCACAGAACAACCGCTGATACATCATTTGAGCAAGGAAGATCTTCAGAAGCTGTCAACAAATGATCTCTTCTGGTAAGTGTTCAGAGTCATTGTTAAGAGCTAACCGTGTNATAATCAGGCTGTCGAGAGAGTCGTAAAGCTAGTGGCGTAAGCTGTTGGACTTAGTGCTGTCCCGTTAATCAGATCATACTAAGGACAAATCATATCAGCGAAAAATAAATT
>KZ873683.1:0-17857 GCA_003456935.1 Machilis hrabei
TAGTGTTTAATTTTTTAAAAAGAAAGTTAATGACATGTGAAAAATGCTACAGTATAGCCTATTTTGAAAACCGAAATTTTCCTATCCGGAAGCCGAGGAATAGAAGCCGCCGAAGGCGGTGCAATATTGCTCGTATTAGATATAAATGATACATAATCAACAACTACAACAAAAATTCTCGATACGTGTGTGTTCTGTACAGTGTTACTCCAGAAGATTAGGATTTTTGGTCAGAGATGAGTAAAATAACTGATTTATATATTATAGGGTTTATTTGTCTGTCGTGGCTTTGGTTTAAGGGTTGTTGAGACTTTGAAAATAGTTTTCTGGAGCTGGAACGTCGATAGGGTATTACGGCCAAGACACTAACTGTTTTTTTTAATATCATCTTATATTACACAGTAATCTCGTCAGTGATATTGGGAGAGACTTTGATTAAGAAGTATTAGTTTAGTCTAGTTGTACTCACCCATTCTTCAGAATATCTACATTGGGGACTAAAGAATTACAGATTCCAGAAGTTCAAACCTGGTCTTGGTATTTAAAATTCCAGTTGATTATCAAAACTTTTGCATTTTGTACTCGAAATACCACACGTTTTTATCTATAAAGTTAATNGTTATCATTGATGTGAACTCGTGTCGTTATTTGTGTTTCCGATAATATATAGTAGGGAATTTTTTGTGAGTTCAAGAACCACTCGCAGCTGCAGTGAGTTGCCACCACTCACAGCTGTGAGTGGGACTCTACCGACCCACGGACTCCTGGCTACTTTCTTCGACTCCATAACCTAACCTTACTCTCTTCAACTACCTTACCTAACGTAACCTGACCACCCTTCAACTACATGCCCTGACATGACCTAACCTAACCTAACATACACCATTTTATATTTTAAGCTTAGACCTGACTCTCTTCAATTACATAACTTAACCTAATCTATTGACTATCTACAAGGCCCAGTAGCTGCAGCGAGTGTATGGGTGAGAGTGGCCACTCACTGCCGCGAATGGGTGGGTGTGAGTGACCACTCGCATCAGCAGCGAGTAGGTGGGTGTGAGTAGCCACTCGCTCGAGTGGGTGGGTGTGGGTTACCACTCGCTGCAGTGAGTGGATGGGTGTGAGTAGCGACTCGCTGGTGGTTGGGTGTGGGTGGCTACTCGCTACCGCGAGTGGGTGTGTGCACTATTCAAGAATGTTGTTAACCTAACCTACTCACTCCCAAAAGAGCGAGTCAGTTGATAATCTAACAACTGGAATTTAGCAAAGTTCTGCCATTAATTTAGATTTCTCATGTTCTTTCACATATATTTTATGCGTGTCTTTAACGAGATATTGTATACATGTTTTAACTGCTCATAGGGCACTATTCCATCATTCCAATGATTATGATGCATATTGTGAGTAAGCCATAGAGTGTGCCTTTGTAGTTATTGAGGCATGGAATGAAATATGTAAGGTGGTTTGAATATCCACGACTGTGGCATACCAAGTGACAAACGTCATCCACTCAATTCCTTTATTATGAACTTACGGTAGAGACCAATAAAGTACACCATATCAATAACGAAGTCCATTCTTCAAGAGTCCTCGTGCTTGACAACCTTGTTGACATTGAACACTTGTCATTTTGTATTATTTGCATTTGAAATTTGTATGAATACACAAATAACTTTTGCGTCATTACGTACAGTATTTCCATCAAAATGACTAATATAGTCTATTAGTGAATTACCTCGCACTCTGTGACCAAAATGTATTACACAGAATTTTCCACACATAGATCAAAGCGGACTTTGTAAACAGATTTCAACATATATCCTGCATCCTCCCACATTCTAAAGGAATTTCAAAATATATATGTTATTCGGCTCTAGACCATAACTATAAAAATATTCCATAATGTTAAAGTTATCAGCATGTATTGAAACGTAATGACTTCCACGTTCATTGAGATTAATTATTATAGAAAAAGGATAGTTTATTAAAGGTGGAAGTGCATTAGCAGGAAAAACACAAAAAAATGGGTGGCAACAAACTTGTCGCGACAAAGAGCGTTCTGCAGCTGTAGAATGTTCATGATTAACAGAGGGAATTAACGGGATGTTCTGATATAAGCCAAATCACCAACCAATCAAAATATTCCTTTGCTTGTTGATTTCAATGAGACTATCGAACTCTGCGTAAATGATGCAGTTGATAGTATCCTTCAAATGTTGGTCGAAGCAGACTCCTAATCTTAAGTAACCTTGTCATATGATGTTTCAGTGACTTTCTGCCCTGGCTCCAAGATTAGGAGTAAGATCGAAAGCGTGAATACAATACCCTAAGGCATATTAGTCTCTAGAGATGTGATTTCCGTCGTCTTGGTATTGAATACCGGTGGCATTGAACAATGTGGAAGACGCGACCATTTGCGAGAAGCAGCAGTAGAGTTATGAACTTTTCTCTTTGGTGCTATGGCTTTTATAACATTACCTCGCTGAATTTTGTTTATTTTTAATTTAGCTTGATCAGTAAGAGAGTGTCCTGCTTTAATGAGGTGTTCTTTGGCTGCATTCTTTATTGGTTTACCCCCTACGACATACTTTAATATCTCACCACCAGTTCTCAAAGCTTCTTTTCCAACAGCTTGAACACCACTTTTGATAAACGGCATTATAGTACGAAGAAATCCACCTAATAAACAACCTAGTCCATGTCCTTTTTGGTAGGGAGCACCGTAAACACGCTTGAAACACCATATCCAGTTTGCTTCTTTGGAAGTCGAGTAAATGATGAGACCTTAAGGAAATGAAGTATCACTATTGATGTTTCAAATCCAAATGGTACTTTTTCGCCCGTTTTGGTACATTAAGTATCAAATGATCGTTTCAGGCCCGTGAACTATCATACATTTTAACAATGAGCTTTTCATATGTTTGATCCTCCACACCTACAATTCGCAAAAGTGGGGCAACAGCATCACCGACGAAACGAGGCTCTAAAATATCAGTATATATAAAGAGTTGAATAGTTACATTGCGAAATAATGCATCAGGATTGGGACTGATACTTTGACTGTTCTGTTTCGGTAAATACCCGGGAATCTCGGCCATACCTCGAGTAAAAATAACAGTAACTTCGTCATCAGTTTTAAATTTGACATGATTAGACGTGATTAAATTGAAAGACGCATTGGCGTGTAACAGCGGAAAATTGTTGATAATATCTAGCAAATGCTCCACCGAGTGATAATATCGCACGGGAGTATAACATTGTTTGAAGGAAGATGGGCTTGACGATCTATCTTTAATAAGCGTAAGATTACCTATCTTGACATTAAAGAATGAAACCGGATATTGTATTTCCACAAGCACCATTTGCGACTGGCCCTGATCTCCAAAAAGTGATGTAATTTAGTTGTGTATTCAGCAACAGTATTATTTGGGAATATTTTTAGAGAACTATTGCTTGGGAGTCTTAGGCATAAGTTCTCCATGAGTCGTTATATACTTTGTATATTTTTNGCTAAAATCCAAAAGTTGAACGATGTAGGATATCCTTTCCACTCAATGAGCGCTTCCTTAATGACCCATTTCCTCTTGTAATGATGATTTTTTTTAGATTTTACCACGTTGAAATACTATATTTTGAAGCTCTGCCTCATAAAATGTTCCTTCAATGGTTTTATTGTTAAGATCTTGTATAATATATACAGGTGGATAACGTGGTATTCTCAGTATTATAGTAAAAGCCTCTTCACTCTAATTAGCTTCATAACCTTTATAGAAAATGTTTGTTTTCTTGCTAATACGAACGTAATAACCTACTTTAAAGTTGGATTTTATTGCAGGTGCTTTTGTACCATACAACGTTTTCCAGATGTCAAGCGCATTACTGTTGTTGACTTCTACTGGTTTTATTTTGATTGTAGAGTGCAATGTGTGATTGCAGGAGTTAACAAGTTGAGGTAAAACATCGACAAAGAGATGAGTGTTTTTGAAGTGAAATATATCCACATCTATGTCATTGAAATCTCCTTGCCATCGCTCTCCAACTGTTGAAACATATGTCTTGTTTCGGATAAACTTTTTCATTGAAGGTTTGTGCATTACATAGGCATCTAGATAACTCATCCATTCCCGAACTAGTTGTAGTTATATCTTCTTGTTATAGCATTCCAGAGGGTCCTTGCAGTACCGTAGCTTGCGGGATGGGGCGGATCGTAGTAGACTATCTCTAGAATTTTCATTATTTCTTTGGATATGGAATCCATTTCAGTTTTCGCACATATTTTTGAGTATAGGAGTAGATAGTTGTTCTCTTGCAGGTGGTGTCAAAGATTGATTGAGAGTGTCAATTTATTTTCTTCAACGGTTGTTGCCAATGAATGATCGTGGACTACAAATCAGAAAACGGTTGCCAGGCTTGAAGAGAAGAGTTTTTAAGAGGACGAATCGTATAATTTTTAAGATTGATAATATTCGTATGAGGATAAAACTTTGAGTTTAAAGTTATTTCATTTGTAGAGTTCCAGGATACGGTCTTAGAGTTCAGTAGATATTTAAGAAGCGCCTTAGTACGAGAGGGTTATGTTTTAGTTAGATATTGAAAAATGTTGTCCACCTGTTGAGCTTCTGAGATTTCTTCCTGTAGTTCAAATTTAATTGGTTTTTAAATTTTCTAACAATATTTATATATCTTTGGAGAATTTGACAATATTCCTGTTATTTGTCGTAATCACTGAGTATTTTGAGCTGCATGATACGTTGACATTCTTGATCCATACTTGAAATGGATTGCAAAATAGTAGATGATTAAAGCCGCGAAAATGCCTTCTCCGGAATAATGGCAGTCTTCTTATCATAATTAATTATAGCAGTGAACTCATGAGCATGGAGACAATGGGACCAATAAGTAATGGTAGCAGCGCACCACCGCGCTGAACTTGAATGTTACGCTTAGCTTTCCAATTAATTTTATGGTTAGCAAATTAACGAAGAAGTTGTTTAAACTTTGAGAGACAATGCTCTAGTTTCTTTGTTATAGGAGTATTTTCGCGTAGTAAACTATCACTAGATTCGCATACACTATGAACAAGATTGTTTTTAGCTTCCTTTAAAATAGTTCGTCTCAACGCAGGTTTTAAGTTTAATAATATGCAAATTAAGTGGATATTCTTCCACAGAGCATCCAACATGTTCAATAGTCAATGATCGACTTATTGGGATATACAGAAACAATTCAATTTATAATAGTTATATAGTTTCGTATATGACTACCCCACCATCGTCAGGAAATATGCGTGATCGCAGTCGTAGGTTCTCTGGTGTTGTTTGTTTTAGATCAATTATAAGATATCCGTATGGTGCAGATGTGGCATCTGTATACTTTCAACGACATATTTCGGCTTTTCTAGGAAGTAAAATATTTGAGATTTGTCCCTTGGAGAATTCATGGAGACCATATAATGAGCATTGCTATAAATATCACGTGGTTGTTTAGACTGTTGAAAAATATTTTGCGTGATAAATATAACGCTAACTTTGCGGTAATGACATCTTTTGGTAAACAATGTACGGACTCTTTCATCACATTCTTGCATCAGGTCATCCAGGATAACAAGTGTTGGCTGCTTCCAATAAAATATAGTCATATCAGGCAAATCCTCCATAAACTGAATATTCGCAGCTTTCAAATTTTGCATATGCATTTTACCATTCTCCATAACCGAAGATAATCTTTTCGAAATTAGCATTAAACATATCTTTGGTATAATATAAAAGTCTCTTCTAAAAGACCGTCTTTCCTAAGCCTGTAGGTCAACCAATGATACAAGTAAACGGGTGCTTGAAGCTTAAATCCATGTTTACTTTACAGTAGCCAATTGATATTTGTGCCTTAAGTTCTTGAATTTCGTGTTATATTGCTTTTTTCCTTGAGATGTTCCCACACCACCTAGGAGGTAATCTGCTGGGCGCGTTACCCCTTCAATGGTGGGTTCCCCGGTAGGCCTATTTCCAATACTTTTTTAGATTCATGATTTGAGTTCTGTAGTAACCATAGGTTAACGTGTCACATCCATTTGGCAAAATATAGCGCTTGTCATCTTGCGGGCTCAATGCCAGCTTGTTTAGGTTGACTGTATGAAGGAGGTGGTGATAACTTTGAATTCTCTTTATAACAGCATACTTCCTATGTTTCTTCAAAAGACACGTTCTATAGTGTTCGTGACATATGTGCTTTCTAATTATAGTACGTGAAACACATTTAGTCGTCTTTTTTTCACTGTCATGCATTAGGATCGAGTACATCTTTGGTCTCAACCCAACAAATTCGCTGATGCGATGTCCGTTGGTTCCATCCTTCATCGTCCCTAATATCTTTTTGTTGACGGTGCTGTGCAGTGGATGAGAAGCAGGGTAATCGGATGTGTCATAAAATGTGCATGCTTCTCCATATCTTTGTAGATGTCTGCAATAGTTATTTCGTAGCAGAGCGAATCCGTATCCCCAAATAAAAGTTTAGCCCTGTATCCATATTGTTGTCTGATGTGATTGTAATNGAAGATGTACATCAATGTTTTGCTTAAGTCGAGAATCGTAAACCCCACATAGACCGGTCAGTTGAGCTTTAGATTCATCAGATTACTGTGAACGGCAACAATGTCATTATCAAATATTCGAAAGGCATGAAAAGGTGGAGAGGCTATAAGCTTCGTTGCCCATTTCCTCCATAATGAGTTTCACGTTAAATGGATTTCTTAAGTTTTCTATTGTTTTCCCAAATACTGCATTATTAATTAGTTTAAAGAAATCTTTTTCGAAACCATTCTTAGCTAGTTTCCTGCAGTTTGTGTTGAAGCTGTTATAGGGCTCAATCCATGCTTCCTGATGGAATTGCAGGACTCGATGAACTTGTTCCAGCTTCATACCCAAACTAAGGTATAATTTCAAATTGGCATAATGTAATACGTACTTGGTTTTGTCATGGAGATTGGGGATAAGTATTGTGCAGTTTGAAAATTGTGTAATACCAAGCTCCTCCATAGCCTGACGAGAATATGGTGACAACTTATCCTCGCTGATCTTCATCCATTCCGGAGCAAGAGGATAATAGGAGTAGCCATAATGGAAATGTTTTGGATACTTCAAGGCACACTCGACAATATATCCAACATTATGATCATCAGCTTGTTTTTCGAAATATATTTGTTCGGTAGTTCACTTAAAGTCTCTCGCTAGGAGACGTTGACTCATCGCCCATCCGTAGAGGTTATTAGAGTCGAGATACATTGCGTGTTTGCTTGAGGAGTTCTTGTCGTAACCCTCCACCTTATGGTTATTGGCTGCGCTGTAACGATTAACGATCGTGTCTATACCTCCCTTCACGTTCAATGAAACGGTACATGTCTACATCTGTGAGGAGTTCCAGCTTAACTTTAGTCATTCGAAGGCAAGCTTTCCAAGTTAGCCCGGGTGGTGTGAATGTGTAGGCTGGATCGATTTTATAATGTTTGAGGCACAATCTTCGAAAATGTTCAAACACATCTGTCAGCATGTAAAGGTCATGGTTGTCACCAAGGGTACGTATGCCGAATGTGTTCCATACAAGTTGGGCGTGTTCGTAATCCTCATTTGATATATGCTCCTCCGAGAGACAATTGTAGAACTCTGTCTTTTCTGGTAGTTGGGTATCGTTTAATTTGCCTGGACCATCGAAATAGTCTTAACAAAAAAAAAACTTTCCGAAGCAGCAGAGGCACTTGTTGAGGAATGAATTGCATGTTGACGTTGGTGAACTTATCTTTACCTTCCTTCGCCATATTTCCCACCAGCTTTTCCAGAGAAGTTTGGAGAAACTGCAGAGAGGCAATAAAACGCAGATTCCCCAACGAAAAAGAAATATACTTCTCCATGTTGTTGGGGATACACGTAATACGACGTCCCTTTATTAGCCCGATTTCAGTCATGATGTGGTGACTGTCGTATCCCCGCAAATTGTGAAATACCTCTGGAATAACCTTTGAGAACTTGCATTTGAGATTACATCTGTTGTGAGCTGGTTCTCTGAACTTTCCAGTGAAATGGCAGTGATCTCTTACATGATCGGTTCCTAACCGCTCACTACAAATATGGCAATCTGATTGTGAGATAAATATGGCTTGTTCTTTCCCCGTCAAATTCATGTGATTGATTTTCTTTTACAGCTTAGTGATGATATCTTTTTCTCGACTTAAATGTTCTAAGAACGTTTTAATTACATTTGGTCCATGATAAACTGTTGGATTCTTAATTTTTTTCCCTTCAGGATCTACTACGACAAAACCTTGAAGATACGTGGTGCATCATCTTATTAGTAGATGAAGCGTTGGGATTTGGCGAGCAACTTTGAATTTTCAACGCATAAGCCTCGAAGTCTGCGTATATGACGTAAGGAGCAGGAAGACTCATATGGAACTCATCAAACGTTAGCCATTTTTTGTCCTCATTTCACATTTCAATTTTTTGTGGTTTGGGTTCCCCAATATTTTAAGTATCTCGTCAATATTTCGTCTGATGAAAATCTGTGTAAACATCTGTAGCAACAGTGTGCTTCCCCAGTATGCCTGGTATGGTCACTCATAATTTGATTTAAGTTTCGGATGAGGCAGTAATGACTGCTTTTGTCTTCCGTGATGTATAGCAGGTTGACGTGCGCTTTTTTCTCCTTTGTAATTAGAATGGGGAGCAGTTCCTCCTCTTCATATCCAAACACGTTGACTGATACATCATTCTGCAATTCAAATTTTGGTATTTGAGTGAATGTTGCGGGATACGTAATTCCTGTCATGTTGGGTGTTTCTTCATATTGTAAATAATATTTGACTCTATGTGGATTTAAACTGGATGGAGGGCTGCCAGAATCGACAACAGAAAGCATTTTGGTCAGTGTTTTGCACATTGACGATCGCGTATTTTTGAACAAGTGCAAGTGGAGTTAACAAATTAGGATTAGCTGAAAAAGGGTTTGTATTTACACACGTTATGTTGCAAATACACTGTGCTGATGCTTAGGTTTGTTGTGACGAGTGAAGGCATTCTTCCTTGTAAATGTTAACTCACATGTATTACATTTATATATGCCTGGTAGCCCTGTTAATTTTGACCTTTGAGTGTTTGGGGTTTTTCTATGTTGTTTTCTTTGATGAGGTGCATAGTACGCATTTGTGTAAACGTTTTACCACAAATATGACATATTGCGTTTGTATCATCCGAAGCAGGTATAATGTCGATAGCAGATGACGGTTCCGNGAGAGTAGATTCAGTGTCTACATCACAGGTCAGAACCGGGAGAGTAGGTCCATTTTGCATAGCAGAGGTTAATTCCGGGAGATTAGACACTCCGAATTCATCGCGGTCATCATCGAAAGGTTTCAGCATAGAGTCGAGTTGGCTCCATGTCAAATTGGTCAAATCAAACAACGCAGCAGAATCCATAGAAATAACACTTCACGGTAGCAAGACGGAAGCAGGTATGATATCTGCTGGAAAGGGATAAGGAAAGGAAAGGAAAGGAAAGGAAAGGAAAGGAAAGGAAAGGAAAGGAAAGGAAAAAGGTAAAACGGAGGCCCCTGCTCGCCCAAGGACATAGTGCGTCACGATTTTCCATAACTGACCATTACCTCCGCAGCATGCGTTTTAGTTAAAACAAGAAATAATGACATGCAAGGTTCGAGCCAGCTCTGCTAACGTATCTCTAGGCTCAGTGATTTTTTACAGGTTTTGAAAACGAGGTGACGGTATTGGAAGGACGTTGCAGGATAAAATTTTTAGAAAAACTGTAAGAGTTAGACGAGAAAAAACCTGCGGGTGTGGATTTGGTAAAATCGGGTCGGGATGTTCTGTTAGTATTAATTGCTAGAAGACTGGAAACTGGGTTGAGAGAAGGATACCTGGTATGCTTTTACACTACTTTCATACTGGGTTTGCAAAAAGTCATTCACCTTTTACCAAAATAATTTTTCTCACACAATCATTCGGCAAGCATTACGGGTTTAGGGTGGTCTTTTACGCTTCATATACACTTCATTCACACTTATACCACATACCCTACACTCAATAATCGGCTATTTAAATATTTGGCATGCATAATTTTACTATACGTGTATTAGTTTGACCCTTCAACCATTAATAATAATACGTCTTTCTTTACTGGATGAAGGTTCGGTCAAAAATGGCCACTCTTCTCCTTGACCCAGGCTAATGAGGTTTTACATTATAACATACATTCATTAAAATACAAACAATACAGTACAATCAGTCATGAACAATTCTTACATTGGTAGTCACGTGAGCTTTGTCAAGTTTATGATAAGTTAAATTAAATGTTATTCCCATTTACACTACTTTTACACAACTTATACGGCGAAAAGCTTTGTGTGTGTTCCCTTTACCTGTTTATTTTTATTTATTTATATAATATTTTATACTTTTTATATGTTTTAACTTAGTCTATTTATTAACACTATGTATACTTGTTTGATTGTTGTCACACACCGTCTCTCATTCATACATTTCACATACCCTTGACATGCATTAACCTTACACCTGATGGAAAGGCCTCGATGATCCGTTGAGTCACGGTGTGCTGGAATATAGTACAAACAGACAGACAAGTTTTGGGGGTTAGCTTACAATCAGCAATTAATTGTGTTTTAACGAGAGCATATTTCCAAGCCGTTTAACTGTTATACAATAGTGATTGAACTGAAATTGAAAGATCTAGTCTGCTAGATTTAAGACGTTAATGGGTAGTTTGTGTACGTATTTGCTGTGTTGAAAATCTTCGATGTTGTATGTACCGAGAGATCATATAAGTGGGTTTTCATGCCCGGGAAGATTGTTGTACAGTTTTTGAGCTGTATTTCGGATGAAGTTTCTTACTGATGATTGGTTAAAATCATGTCGCAGCTGTTCGTGATGAACCATTCTGCGCCTGCAATGATTCTTAGGGACTTAGACTGTACAGCTTCTATTTTATTGACGGGACTTTTGGCAGCATGGCCCGAAACTGCGGACGCATAAGTAGCCACAGATCTTATACACGACTGGTACACAAGACGACCTACTTGGATTATCTACTTACTATGTAACGAATTCAGTGATATTTATGTTAACGCAATATATACTATATAAAATATGTACAATTGTGTTAGGATTCACTACTAAAAAAAATACTTAAATTAAGGTATCATACGAAAAATGATTTGTTTTTATAAAAAGTTTCTACAGTTTTGAAAATGTCCCATGACATTATTTTATTGCGTATTGGTATTAATAAAAATATATGATAAGTTTTACTGCAATCAATATGGTCGGGTATATTTTCTTTCAATTAATTAATATAAAATAACATAAGGTATTATACTATAACGTTAGTATTCTATATTACATAAAATTTAGAATGTGAGTTGATCATTCTTTACTTTGCCGTTTCTTTTAAGCCAACATCAATATCTACTGCTGAGAAAATAAATTGGTATTCAAGTCTACACAGTTACAGTTTAAAAAGCCACAATAAATAAAATAATAAAAAGTTGTGTGCAATTCTTACGTGTTTGGCAAATCATTTAATATGACAACCGAACAAGACGTATGAAAATAAGTCAGTTGGTTCACTTGTTATTTCAAACTCAACCAAAGTCTGCGATTTCAAATAAAAATACAACAAAATACTGTCGAAACTGGGGATTAGTATGTAACAAATATTGTTGTAAATAGGTGTAATGATTTCGGCACTAATGCAGTGTAATGAACGGATAGATAGAGATACTGTTCAATGGATGGACAAGATATCCAAACATGGGTTTATCATTATTATTTTTATGCAACCTTTAACATCTAGGGTAAGAATACCGATTAATATTTAATGAAATAATCATTTTGATATGTTTGAAAAAGGAAGTGACTGTACAATTTGCTCCAATTTATTTTTAGTAAAGAGATTGTAGCACGCAACGAACTTTGGATAGCAAGAAAGAATATAAGGAACGCGTGAGGGTAGTGTGGGAGGGTTCTTTACCCTCTTGTCACCTCTTCCCCGCTCTCATTCCGTTTCTCGTCTCAAATGGGATTTGAGAGTGATCCGGGAACCTCATTTCCTTGAGGATTCAGTTCCCGTCTCCAGAACTGCAAGGACCATGATGTATGCAAGACGATCTGGTCTGTCCAACCTCCACAGCCACTGAGATCTAATTTTTCTCTAATAGAAATTCCTTCCTCTTTTCTTCCCGATTTCTTTTCGTGAGAAGTCAAACGTCAAATGATGATGACAACAATTCCAATGACTGTCGTTTCAAATCGTGCATACGGAATCGAATATCAAGATGTGTGATTCCGTCTTTACAACTCTTAGATTGGAGTTATTATAAAATATACGAGGATCTGAGAAGTAGGTTTCTTGTGACTTGAGAATGTTTATGCTGTTCTGTCATAATATTTAACGTGTTCTTGTACAATCAAATACATGGTTTAATAAGTATACATATTATATTTAATTACAAAGGAATATTGTTAGGAAGAAATGGATAAACAGTTAGTATACTTTAAGGAAGACCTTTACTGCATTGTAATACAGAATTAAAACAAACTGGTTTTTTATAACCCCAGCTAAAGTTAAGAAGATGAAAATTAGTAAAAAAAAACACATTTAAAGTAGTTTAAACTTTAATATTTCAGTTCTTTTAAGATATGCAGTTTGACAAAAAAAAAGTTCCCATTTGGAATTTGTGTTAAGAAAATAAAGGAGTTTTTACATTTACTAAAGGCGGTATCAGGTCCCGTATGACACATAATAAGCTTGAACGTTTGCTCATATGTGTAATTTTTGTTTGTTTTACTGAAATGCCCGGGCACATTATGTAATGTGTCAAAAGGTGTACATTGAAATCTTGTTCTAAAATTTGTTGAGACAAAATCAACTATTCATCAAAGTTTATGATCTCAAAAGTGCAATACAAATAATGTTATGGATTATTTAACTTATTGAACAGAATCAATAATTGCGGCAAATATACGTTGAAAAAGACCCATTAATTTTGCACTTGGAAAATAGGAATGATTGAATGTTAGTAACAAAAGCTTTAATGCAAAATGTTTTACTATTATAATAAGAGGATATGGTTTTAAGCTCAGCACTAAATGGAGGACAAAGTTCTCAAATTTACAAGGTCAAATATCAAGCAGATGTGTTTCTCAAATAGTCGACAAGTTTCTAAAACATTATGTCTCTTAGCAGTCTTGACTACAATTTTATCAGTTAGACAAATTGCGATGGCAGGCTGTGCCTCCCACCTACTGTAGGATTTACTGTAGGTGTTCAACTACTCGTAGTATTAGCTTAACATCCTAAAAGAAGCGAATAGCTTTTTGAGTTGTGGATTCACTAATATACACAACATTTCAGGTTTGTCATCTATATCGTTGCAGACGAAAAATGTCAGAATTTAAACTTAAAGTATTAACATTCTTGACATATATTTAACATGGATAACAAACCAGTAAGTATCTTACAGATGGTTTACTGTGGGAGCAACAACTATAGAGAGTAATAATCGGTAGCTTTGTTTGGCATAACGCTTATAATAAAAGGAATCACTGTGTCATAACTTCTTCAAAATTAACAAAGTTGTCACATTTTAAAACGTACTTAATTATGCTATAGGTAGCAACATATAGTATGCTGCTTCAAGAAGGGGTAGGGGTAGTAGTGCTAGAAAAACGGAATTGGTTAAGTGCAGCTGATTCAACCAGACATGGGGTTGCCCGATTTTTTTCATTTGTGTTACAAAAAAAATAATATTGTATATTTTTTGTACTCTAGTAAAAAATAACATTTCAGTCTATGTTTTTTTTTATTTTTTGGTACATTAGTGACATTTAACTGCACGAAACGTATGTGAGTGTTATGTTTTTCCCAATTGAAAATTACGTAATGTCATTTCTTTTAAAATGTTGTTTTTAGTTTTATAGGCTTTCTACTGATTTTAATTCAGGCTGAGTGCACTCTTTTAAATGTAAATACTAGTGGTGGGTTCGAAATCGAACTTTATGGTTCATATATATAGGGTTCGCGAACTTTTGCGAACCCGGGTTCGAATTTTAAAATTTTTCAGAGGTACTTTTTGTTAGTGGTGGGCGAAGGTTCGTCTGTCGAATCGAACCGAACCGAACGCTAAGGGTTCGATTCGGGTTCGAAAGTCGAACTTTTTGGTAAGTTCGGTTCGGTTCGGATGCAAAAACCAGGGTTCGACCCACCCCTAGTAAATACCTATCTTATACATAGTTGTATTAGTTTTAGGGCTAGACATCTCGAGTAGTGAAGATCCAAGAGAACAGTAAATTACGAGAAACATTCAATAAAATAGATAATTTTGGAAGATTTGTGCTCATTGCATAAAGTACACGTTTTACACATGTTCTATTAAATTATACGTAACTTATAACAGTTCAAGCCGACACGTTGGCTTAAATTTATAGTGCTTGCCTCCTGATCGAGAGGTCTCGGGATCAAACTCCACTGTATTATGGATTAGTCTATGAGTATACACGTGAGGCACTCCACATTAATATATGATCGAAAGAGATGATGAAAAGGGGTTCCATCGATAAGTCTTATATTCCCCATTGACCCTCCTCCCCCCCAAAAGAAATGTTTCAAATGTGGGCAAATTTAACTATCGAGAAGTATGGGATCATAAAATCATAGCATATTAATCTAGCAGCTGCAATTGGATACATGGTTCACTGTACTACATACAGCTTGGCCATCAACTACGTTTCACCAATACACATTCCTATATTTATGAGTTCAGCGTAAACATTTTTGAACATTAATTGCAGGAAAACCTAAAGTAGTGTTTTGGGAATACCTTGTATCATAATTTTAAAAATAGATTTTATATATAATACTTAAAGCTGTTTTTAGTAAAGGCAATACTCTTGCTAAGTAGAAGTACACTACATATGTTTTTATCTCTATGAACTTTTCCTTTTACCTGTATAATGGATAAATTATACTTGTATAGTATATTAGAACTTTCCTTTATTCAGCTATTTTTAAAATTAAAGCATCAAGACTCTTTCTGATTACTGGTAACTTTTACTTTTTAATCTTGTCTAGCATTACAAATTGTATGATACTATTGTTATATGTTTAACTCAGATCATTACATAAATCTTGTTATAATTTCATAAAAAATAAATGTTCCTAAGTCTTAAGCAGAGACGTGCCAAGGAGTGTGATGACGACAAATTAAAGAAAACCTCACGGCATGGTGTAAAACTGTGAACCAAAGAACATTTACGTAAACATACCTAACAAAGCGATAAAACTACGAAACAAGGACAGTAATAAGAAAACACTCACCGAGGAGAGTAAAATATAACCAAGGGAAAAATTAATATTCAGAAAACTATCATTAAACTATCAGTCAAAGTAATCTACTGTACATCATACCCTGCAATCAACCCAGACGGTACTTGGCCGCGGGTGCAAGAGGCACTAGAATCTATTATTCACGTCCTAAATGGTTCCAATCTCCAATCGACCTTAGAAAGCATGACCAAAAATACCCATTAGATTTACAGCTGATTTCCCTTAACTTATCTTCACGATCGCACCTACGAAAATATCTTGCAGGTTTTAAAACCCTGCTTACATTTAACATCGACTGAGTGAAGTTTAGTTGCTCCAATCTCTTAATTCTGCTTTGTTCACGCTTCTCATCAAGAGATTCCCTAATTAGAGAAGTTATATAAGCATTATGTTTACGGAGTACAATAAAGTGTGTGCCAGAAAGCAATCGGTGAATCTGAATCAGCTAATCTATATCGACCCGACATGAATACGTAAGTTGTATAATTTACCAATTTTTATAATTTTTTCCCAGACGCGTGAAGGTCAGTTGGCCCTAAGTATTGGTACGAGGTGCATGGCATACATTAACCTAATTAATGACTAGCTAATAAGTAGAAAGGAACAAGTTGAACGTCGNAGTAAGCTGAGAACTAAAAATATATGGTCCAAGATCTGCAATTTCATAAATATGCAATCTTAGTCAATACTGACTTAGTATAAAGAAGCTGCTTGGAAATACCACTGTGATACAAACTGAGATTTTAAATCACGAACGGTGAATGTCAAGAAAGTTGTATATTAATAAACTAGTTGTTAACAAGCACCAAAGGTTTAGGGAAGGTTACAAGATAATAAAAACCCATAAATACATACTCTGAAGTATAGACGCCAGGTCTGGTTGATGAGAACAGTTCCTTATAAATACATTTACACTAAGACTTCTCCGAGAACTTCGCTGGTAATTAGAGAATACGGTTTATTATTGTTGCACTTGTCTAATAGTGGATATAGTGCTCTCTACGATGATGATATGGGGTGTTTCACGTCCAATCGATACCTAATGGGTCATTTAGGGACGGTAAGCAATTCTTGTAATGTTCAATAAAGATGAGTATACATAACAAATGTCCAAGCATTACGCGGGATTCGAACTCAAAACCTTTCGGGACAGAGCGTGCTTTGCTAACTAGTAGACTAAACAGGTCGGATTCTTGTAACCATGTCTAGAGTTAGAGGCAGAATGTATGATCATAATTCTGTTATCGTAAGTTTCAAATAATGGCTAGTTCAAACTCATGCACTTGTTTTCTTTTATGTGCATTTCATTTAATAGGTACAGTGTGGGACTTTGATGGTTACCGTCCGCTAAAAGCAGTAGCTGATTAGTGAGCCTACACGTCTAAGCTCATCCTTCACGGCCCCTTCCCAAACACCACTCCACCAACAATTATAACGTACTGGGTGATCCATTAAAACCTTGATGGTTGGTGGTATAGTGGTTAGGACACTCGCTCAGTGATGTGCCTGGCCCGGGTTAAGGGCTTGACAAAGACTTCACTTTGTATTATTTGTTTTGTTCCATTTACGGAAGAAGTAAATAAACGTAAACAATAACGTATCAAAATACCACTGGTTGATACTCTTTCTAAAGTAAATTGCACATAACACTTTTCATTACATTCTAAATATTTTTTTTTTTGCCACCACTTTTCTTTTTTTTCTGAACCGACATCATGTTACATGTTTTACATTTGTTTTTATTACACTTCAAGTACCTTTATTCTATGGACAACACACATATATAACATCACACATATCCATGTCTTACGTGGGATTCGAGCCCACAACCTTTGGGTCAAGAGTTAGGTCCTCTACCTACTCTACCAAGGAGGTCGACACACCACCATCTCGCTTGGAATGTGCTGTATATTTTAGCATTTACGTATCGATTATATCGCTGTTGCTGATTTTCTCCCAAACAAAAGTGTGTCTAGACTTAAATATACGTGTATTTTACACTGTGTTATCTAAGCTATCGATTTACACAAAATGGACCAGATGCGATGTCTTGACCTTCCCTTGTCAGTTAGTCATAATAATTCCCTTGTTAAAAACAAAACATTGTCACCAAACAGCAGGTCAATATACTCATGAATAAAACCATATTCTTCGTAAACATTCCGGTCACTCTGTTATACCCAACTTCACGTGCAAATACTGTAATATTGTCTGAGATTCTATTTGTCGTTCGGACATCGATAAATAATGCCAGCTAATATTCCAGTGGCAAGGCGGGGTCGCATCGTTGGTATGTTCGAGTGTGATTATTCTGTCCAGGATATAAACTGCCCACAAAAATTAAAGCACCACTTTTTCAAAAGGCCACCAAATTTCGAAAAATGACTGTAGAAGCATGAAAATGTAGTATGATGTTTATACTGACGCCTACGAAGCGTATCCTTCAGCGCAACCCCCC
>KZ873684.1:3024-13042 GCA_003456935.1 Machilis hrabei
TCTAATCTCATTATCCAACTTTGTTTAAGAAAGCAGAATTCACCAAACACTTGTATTAGATTTTATTTACTTTTGTAAAAGTTTGTACCAAAATAAATGCAGTACATTGTGCTTCACTTTTTAATTTTCTGGATTTGTTCCAGATAAGCCAGATGTAGAACAGTTTTGTTGTCCAAAAGCATGATTTTTGGCCATGCGGTGATGAACCCCCTTAACTGTTTAGTTAAAATTGTATTGCATGGCATTAAGATTTGTAAATGCCTACTTTTTTAGAGAATTCTCACAAATTATGGATGGTCGCCCAGGATGATGATTGTCACCAATTGATGTTCCAGTCTTTGAATGGTATAAACCATTTGTGTCTGTCTGCCTATAGCCCATACAAGCGAGACAGTGATGCAGCAAGAGTGACGAGATAACTTATGGTCACTGCTACACAGTGCCACTAGATCTATTGCACAATGCTCTGCAGTTCCCATGCTATATTAAAAGTTTAATTCTATTGTAAACAGACCTCAAATATGTTATTTCTGGACACTTGTGTGATGGTTAACAAAATCCATCTAGGATTGAAGCTAGCCCCACGGTAGAGTATTTGCAATGCATTACTATGTTGTGATGGTGTCGAAATTGTNAGTTGAAGCTGTATAATGTTTGAATANATGTTGAGTAAAACTTAGGGTTAGCTGACACCCCAGAGTTAGTGCCAAACTTTTGATGTTTCAAACTTGTCAAAAGCTTTGTTTTAAAAGTGTGTTACAAATGGAGATTTTTTTTTCTTCTCCCTGCTACATGACTAAATACCACTAGTAATTGATTACTCAGGAAACCAAGATATTTTGGCAAATGCAAGTTCTTTTCCACCATATAACTCAAAGAATTCGCCATATAAAAACCTGTGGCCAAGATTCTGGCTTCTTCAGTGAAAAAAGTCTTAGCTGTTTTTGTAAATTGTACTGTACTGTACTGTGGTGTATTCACATACAACCTATTGGTATACTCGCTTTAAAAGAATTGAAACTCATTTTCTTTTTTAAGATTTTGATATGTGGTTTTTGATGATCTACCAACATTAGATAATGTGTAATTTGATGAATGGAGATGAATTGATATAGAGCTTTTTACGCTAAGCGCTTCACCAGAAAGGTCTGCTTTTACTTTAGAACTAGGTCTAACTCTAGATGCTTTGAACAGCAAAATTTTAAGCTCAGAGCCTAGTTAAAGAAGGATTTTAATATTAAAAAAAATATGGATTGTCTACTGATGCCATGCAATGGGCTTTAGTAAATAAACAAGGATAAAACATAATACAGGAGTGGCTNGTCAGACANTGGATTGTACANTCAGTGAAATTGTATTCAAGCAAATCAGCCTTTTACTTATTTCAATGACGCATATTACGTATTATGTTTGGATGCCATTTGATTTAAAATTAAATACTAAATACAGGCAGTTGGTGCTTTGTGGATACGTATTTTAAGCTGCAGCACTAAAACTCCCTGCAGTGTTTTCCAAGTTTACAGCTACCTACGCATCAGTGTTCGTGCATTTTATGTTGTGTGTATGACCTGTGCTTTCACCGTTTTTACACGCATACTTTGCACTGTGTATAGAATATGCATGAGCATTTGCTATTGTGTGTGTTGTTGCTTGATACAGTCTTGGGGATACACTTGCGTTTGTGAAGAAGGCTGGAATGGACAAAGGTGTGACGTGGATGTAAACGAGTGTAATTCGAGCCCGTGCTTCAATAATGGAACGTGCGTTGATTCAGTGGCTAGTTACCAGTGCACATGTGAACCAGGNTTTGAAGGTANGTGTTTATTATTTTTCAAGAAGAGAAGTAGTTCTGTAACAGCAACTTTGAGAATTAAAAACTATTTACTCAATATGGTCTGTATGCTGAGTCACTTGTTCAACAAAATATTGTTTTTAGGGTTCAGGTGTCATAATGGTTAAAGGTGTGGCCTGCATCAGTCTTGTACGCCATTCACGGTGGAGTGCAAGTATCATGCTGTGCCTGTTCATTAGTGTGTAAGTGTGACACAGGTGTCAAGCATTTTTAAAATATACTTTATTGAGGTAGATTTTTAACCGGGACAAATTTATGTGTTCGTTAAGACATCATAATTTTTGTGTGGTGTTTTTATGGTGCTTCCTAAACTAGACATTGTGTAGTGTGGTTAGTGTTAAAGCATAGTCTTGTTAGGGGATTTGACATTGAAGAAGCAGTTTTACTTTTGACGCAGTCCACACGTGTGGTGACAAATTAATGTTAAACTAGTAAACTAATTTTTAACTTTCCTTTTGTGAAAATTTTAGCTTCAAAAGTTTCAGAAATGTAAAAGAATTCTGAGAAGCCTTTGAGGAACACAAAATATCTTGTGATGTAAACCATTCAAAGAGAAGAAAATGATGCAGGGTGTATGGGACAAACTGAACCAATAACAAATTATGAGTTTGCAATGAAAGACAGATACATTTGCCTAGTTTTATTGAGCTTCAGTAAATTCCTCATTTAGTGGTACTGTGAATTGGACCATTTAGGGAACACAACTACCGCACTGCCATGAATGTTCGATTGAAGAAAAGAAACGTAGTTGTGATTCGTGTGTAGGTATTTTTGGCACCAACCATTAAGCTCTCTGCCATGTGTCTATCAACAAAACTTGTGAAGAATACAAACTATATAATTTGTTTATTACCAACTGTCACTGTAAAAACGTTGGAGAATTATTTTAAGAAGATAAAAAAAAATTAAAAGTTGAAAAATTGCAACATATACGACCTATATAACAAAATGTAAAGTGACATGTATAAAATAAAAAATCATAAAATATATTTTACCTACATGTACCTCCTCTAAATAATCGCTATTTAGAAATTGATACATATTGCCTAGTCCTATACACTATTTAGTATTTACATTTATGCTTATGCCTACTACTATTGGCATACATGTTAGTTTAGTTTCATCACTTATCAGCTGACATATTTCGTAGTCATAAAGATGTTCAAATAATCACTTGGATCGTCAAATTTTGTTATAACACCCCTCTGTTTGATAAAAGAAAATCTATTCTGATGATGCCATGCAATTTCCATTGTTTACCATTATTTGCATTACTCATATTACTGTTTACAAACTTTTCATTATCACTTTCACACTTTGAATCACTACTAGATTCATTCATGTCAAAGGACACATCACTATTTTCGTCAGAACTATCACTTTCGAGCAATTACTTCATATGTCAGAGTTTTGTTTTGCCTCTTTTGAGCCATGATGAAAACTGAATGCCAAGAAGTTGCACGGTATTCATTTTCATACCAAAATAAAGTGAACTAGCAGCTAATTCAACTGAGCAAATATGNAACTTGAAGTTGAACACATATTCATTGTAGCATCTTTGAAAACGATCGTTTCAAGACAGGCTAGCCAACCCAAATATGAGTAAAAACAGGTGTGCGTCTATAGACGGGTTATTCAACATAAAGAGGAAAAGAGTGTGCGTCTTAAGACGGTTTAGCCAGTTAAGGGATTAAACAAATCGCAATTAGTATTCCACACATTCATCGTCCGATGGAACTTTTTTTTTTCATTATACTTTGTTTTAGTTTATTCTAAATGAGGTAAGTCACTAATATTAAATTATCTTTTTATTCCCACCACTGTATAGGAAAAACCATATAAGAATATCNTATTCCTCTTATACCTTTTTCTTGTNTAGGNGCCCGTTGTGAAGTCAACATCAACGAATGCGAACTAAACCCATGTCTGAACAATGGAACTTGCACNGACAGTATCAACGATTACATCTGCAATTGTACATCTGACTATGTTGGGAAGAATTGTGAAAAGAAATATGATGCTTGTGCAACAAACTCATGCATGAACGGTGGAACATGTATGTTNACGAGTAATGGTTCGTCGTATTGTGAGTGTCTGGAAGGTATGTATAAAATGTGAAGTTTCCTGTCATTATAGCTCGATTAATTTTAAATTACAAGACTTGTTTAGTGTGAACAACATACTGTCGTTACAAATGAAATATCATGTTTTTCTTTTTTTTAACCTTTGTCAGAATATGGATGTTTAAATTGATTTTACTTAAAACAAATATTTTTTTAATTAATCATTTTTACAGTAAATGTGATTCTATTCAAAGTTACAAAACTGACCTGTGCTAGAAACATGCATTTATAAAGTGATTGTGGTAGTTTAAATTACATTACAGTCTCGATAATCGAAGGTAATTGGAGCCAAAACCAACTTGAGTTGCTGTAAACTTGGATTATACAGAAAAAATGGGAGCAAAGAGCATGTAGCAATGAAAGGGCTGTTACTTTATGGACTTGTACGTATTGCAGATGGTTAAACGTAATTGTGATGTATTATTGTCTATTTACTTAATACAAAATTAGTCAAGGTATTTTTATTTTTGAACAGAAGATTATGTTCCGTAATGTCTTGCCATCGTCTGTCTGTTAAATATGATGTAAAAATTGCTTCATCATATAAATGTGACATGCGTGTAAAGGTGTTTATAACTTTTTGTGACCATCGTGTATTATCAAGACTTAGTTGTAATTAGTACACCAGGGACAGTGTAATTTATATTTTTATTTGCAAACAGGATTTGAAGGAGCATCTTGTGAAAACAACAAAGACGACTGCCTNGGAATGAAATGCGAAACAGGACGAGTTTGTCAGGACCGTGTAAATGGTTTTGAGTGCTTGTGTGAACCTGGTCTGACNGGAGAGAATTGCACTATTATGGAGAAGAAATGCAAGCCCGATCTTTGCAAAAATAATGGCACTTGCATAGACAGGGAAAGAGGCAGTTATTCCTGTCAGTGTGTTCCAGGCTACAAAGGTAAGCAGTTTTTGTTGTCTAATTTATAAAAATCGGAAATGGAAAAAAACATGGGGAACTGTAGCATTGTAGCTAGTAGTTGTGGATTAAAGTGTTTTCAAGACAGGCTAAAAGTTCGGGAGAGACAGAAGTGGTGGTGTTTGCATTTGTGAGCAGTGGGTAACTTGCCTTATTTGTGTTGCCTAATATTTTGCAGCTTTAGGGTTAGGCCTGTTTCTTCTATTCACTTTGCTTACAAGAAAAACTTGAACAGACATCAGCCGTTTTAGGCTACGCTGTCAGCTCGCTGTCGCGGTAGCATGTTTTTTACATTTTTGTTTTGAACCATGTTAGCCTTTGCTTGGATTCCTAAAAACAGTCTCTACTTCTCATTGTGTCATCTCTCTCTTTTCTCCTTTCATCTCATTCTCACAGTTGTGTAAAGAGTTTTTCTTTTCTTTTTTGATAATAGGTGATCATTGTGAAGAGGATGTGGACGAGTGTCTTGCCTTTCCTCGTGACAAGTGTAACAATGGCATCTGTGTAAATTCAGTAGGTGAGTTTGGGTAAAAGGATGTAAAACATACACTTTTATGTTAGTGCACTTCTAACCCATCATTTGTGTGCAGGGTCCTACTCTTGCTATTGCCGACCTGGTTTTTCGGGCGAATTTTGTGACTTGGATTTTGACGAGTGTCTCTCGCATCCATGCAAAAATGGTGGATTGTGTGTAAACAAAATTAATACATATGGCTGCAGCTGTAAGCCTGGATTTACAGGTAACTTTAAATTTACTTTCCATTTATTTTGTTTCGTGGGAGGATTCACAACTTTTGACCAAATTCCAATGGCTTTTTACTTTTTACGTTCAGGCAAAGACTGTGACACCGATATTGACGAATGCCAGTCTGAACCATGCCAGAACGGAGCAACGTGCCACAACCTTGTGAGTGATTATAACTGTACGTGTCCTCCAGGTTTCAACGGGTCTCGGTGCGAGTTAAACATTGATGAGTGCCAGGTAACTGCTTTGTAATTAGCATACTATTGTTTTGAAATAATTTTTTTATACTTTTATAAAGCATCAGAAGAACAGGAAAATTATCATAAATGATAAGTTATAAAAAAGCTTTGCTTAAAATTGAATGGTAAACACTGTGAGTGTAAGTTACGTGAACTTTCAAACGTGCTTATGTGTGGAAATACCTATTAACTCGTTAGACAAATGGGAGGGAAAAAATTAAGTATTTATAATTTTATATTTAAGTTTTTGATAATATAATAATGAAATGTAAAAATATGCAAATATGCAATTACAGATTGTTGAAGGTGAGGATATCTGCAAGTAGTCTTTGACATATCAAGACTGGCGACTAAAAAAACTGTAAAATCACGGATGTACAGTTATTCATGATTCTATTAAATTTTTCTTACCTGGTAGTACTTTCATGGGTGGTATATGTCAGCTATTGATTTGGAGAGGAATGAACTGTTTGTTTTTTGTGCATGTTATATAATTATAGACAAATCATAAATAGTAAACTCACTCAAATTAGAAGTACAAGTTGTGTGCAGTAAAGGCTGGACACCATCAGTCATTAATAAAACAAGCAAAATGTTCTACAGAGTGCATTAGTTTTGTGTACTATACTCTAAGAAAACCACGTTTATTGAAGACTGATGAGTGTTCTGAATGTCGACAGACTTCTCTGCAGTGATAAGTACATGAAACTGTAAACAAATTCAGTGGTGTAACAGCCATTGATGGACAGTACCATCTTACACTGAAGCTACTTAAGAGAAAGTGTTTGTTGAAAAAGATCAGACCTGCTAACAAAAGCTGGTGGCTTGTTTATAACAATTAGACACCACTAAAATCAATGGACCGCTGTCACCCTTGTAACCAAAATGTTTTTCTCGGATCTCAAACGGTTACGGAAATTGTGTTTCCAAGAAATGTTTTGATGTCTTTTCACATAGCATTAGCCTGGAAATTAATCTGTAAACTGATTTTAATAGCAAAGTGTATTATCTAACTTGCAGTTAAATTATGAAGAAGGGGGAAGTCAAATCTCTAAAAGTAAGAAATGCGTAGGTGTGTAGCATATCATGTGTTATAAGCTGTGAATTTTAGAAGTTATTTTGTTACTAGTCTTTGTTCTCAGCTGTCTCTGCTTCAGTTTTTATTTAGCTTTGTTATTCTCTGTTTTGTAAATGTAACACTAAAAAAGATACAGCTTCATGTACAGACTAGATTACCTTCAGTTTTTTTTTTCAATTCAACTTCTTTACAGTTGCAGAAGTATTGCTCAGTTTGATCATGAGACTAACTAAGGGGTGTTAAAATTATGTCTTAAGACCTGTGGTCAAGTTAAAGAAAGCAGCCTACTTTGTGTTGTGTGACATCAGACTTCATTACATGGCCTCGCATAAAGTAATTGACATCATGTAGCAATATGCCTCGTGCCCAAGAGCGTGAAAGACAAAGCCAACCATAACTGTGCAGTGTGAACAGATTGCCTGCACACATTCTCTAAGGCTTCTCAAAAGCATATCCATTCTAGGATTTCATCGACTTTCAATGACAAACCGTCAAACAAATATTTAGTGTGTGTAGAATAGCTTGATGATGCATTAAACATTTACACTGATTAAAAGTGGCATAAGAAGTTTATGCACTTCTTAAAAATTGCTGCTTTTTTTTTATTCAGATGATCATAATTTTTTACTGTTCGTTGTTCATTTGTTTCAGTCCGTTCCATGTTTGAATGGTGGATTGTGTAGTGATGGTTTGAACCAGTTTGTGTGCAGCTGTTTGGGAACTGGTTTTGAAGGACCTACTTGCGAGACAAATATCGACGATTGTACTAACCACACTTGTGTCAATGGAGCATTGTGTGTAGATGATGTGAACCAGTATGCTTGTGCATGCCAAGATGGCTACACTGGTAAGACTTTGTTTATATTTGCACTTAATTTTGAAAATTGTCTATAGCTCATTTCTAATATTTGTTATTGATTGATAACTCAGATCTGCATTAGTGTAGATACAGAAAATATTTTTATTAATAGTGAAAACTACTACTCGTTTTTATTGGTTTCAGGAAAACACTGTGAGAATGATATTGATGAGTGCATAATTTCCCCATGCCAGAATGGAGGCTCGTGTGTCCAGAGATCGAACGCCTCACTATATTTGCCATTGCGTACGACACCATTCAATGCAAACTTCGACTACACGAGGGCTGCAGGCTATCATTGCATGTGCGTAGACGGATTCGATGGCGAGAATTGCGAAAATAACATCAACGACTGTGAGAATAATCCATGCATCCATGGGGAATGCCAAGACGGAATCGACACCTACACGTGCAAGTGTGCGACCGGATACGAAGGCCCCAACTGTGATCGCGAGATAGACGAGTGTCGTCTGTCTCCATGCCAGCATGGAAATTGCAGCGACAGAATTGGGGAGTACCATTGTGAATGTGAGAAAGGATATGGTGGCAAGAACTGCTCGGTGGAGCTAACTGGATGCCAGAATGTAGTTTGCAGAAACAACGGAACTTGCGAACCAAAGTTGGAGAATGAAGTGAATCAACTGTATAAATGTATTTGCGGTAACGGCTATCACGGTCGTCTTTGTGAAAAGAGCACCACTTTGTCCTTCTATGGAAAGTCGTTCGTCACAATGGATAGTTCTAGGGGTGAAGGATATGAAATGCAGTTACGTTTTAAAACTTCGCAGACCAATGGAGTTCTTGCATCTGGATCTGTGCAAGGCAGTATATACAGCTATGTTTTGGAACATACCGACTGGCGACTTCGGCTACATTCGAATCTCATAAACAGGTAAACGTATTGTTCATTCTTTTTCGGAAATTAGGTGGCATATTTTACAATAAACTTGACTTATTCTTGTGTTTCTTCTGTGATGAGCATTTATATTACATTTGTCATTAAGAATTGGTAAGATTAGGTCTGGCAAAATGTCAGTTATTGGACAGATTCGTTTGAGGTTAGAACCTTGTTTAAGACTACAGTTTAGTGCAAGTAGATATAAGGGTGTAATTAAAAAATATAACAAGTAAGTCCAAAAGTGGCATTAATATTTGTATGTCCCAATTTACTGACTGTTTTTATGTGTATGTTATATCTTAGAAGTTGCAAGCTATTCACTATAAGAACCTGTGTGGTGTTATTTTTGTAAAGTTTGTAAAAGTTATGTTTTATCCTAAAGTAGGCCCATTTTAAGGGCATCGTCAGTTTCTTCTGCTACCTCTTGTATATACATATTACTGGTCAAAACGTAGCTTTATACAGCTTTAAGAATGATTTACTAAATAAAATGAGACTTCAAATGACATATCCCCAGTTTCCCTTTTTTGAGTTAAAATAGTGTGATAAACACGACTATACAGTTTAAAAACTTTGAAATGCTTTTTATACAGTTTTGCTTTGGTTACAAAGGTATGCACTAATAAATCAGGGTTCCCACGCATCCTGGAAAACCTTTAAATTTTGTTGTGTCCTGGAAATGTCCTGGATTTAAAAAAAAATGTCAAAAACCTGGAAAATGTCTGGAAATTTTGTTAGTAAAGAACACATCTTCATACTGTCTTTAGTATTTCTGATACATTTTATAAACTGCTGGAGGAACTGGTTTCAAAGAAAAGACTACCACCAACAGTTTATGATGCTGTTATTCAGGAACTCAAATTGTTTCTGCAAGATGTTGTATCTTCAAAGAAAGATGACTTTCTTAGTGTTTCTGTACCTCTTGATCAGTTTTTTGGTGCATACTTGTCACACAAAATGTGTTATCAAAACTTGTGGCATGTGGTGAAAATGCTCTTAATTCTATCTCGTGGACAAGCTGACGTAGAAAGGGGGTTTTCTATACAGAAAGAACATTTGCTTGAAAACATTCAGGAGTCATGCATTGTAGCGCAGAGACTTTGTTACAATCATATTCAAGTTATGGGTGGTGTTTCTAATGTGAAACTAACATTAGAAAAGGAGGGATATGAACTTGCAGACCAAGCAGAATCAAAGCAAAACCTCACGCTTCTTGCAAAAGCAAATGCACTACGTCGTAGTGCACAAGATAAACGCTTAGAAATTGTTAATGGAAAAGTGGCTGTTGAAAAATTGTCTGACCA
>KZ873685.1:3117-15439 GCA_003456935.1 Machilis hrabei
ACTGTTTTTATAGTATCTACCCCACCCAGCACCCCTATTCACTCCAGGATGTCCCGTTAGTGTGTTGGGGTTGTAGGGGTAAATGACCATGTTAAAGCCTTCATACCCATTTATTTGCATTTAGAACATCATTTTGCATTAGTACAAGGTGCAAAATATAAAATTAATTAAGTTTTGAGCACGTCCATCTATCAAAGTTCAACCGGCCTATTCAATAAGGAGTAACAATATTTGGTAGGCCTTACTGTATTATCACTTACAAAACATATAGCTGTATTTAAATCATTCACCGTATAAACTAATGTGACTAGCTAGCTGGTTTCATGCAATATTTAAATATTGGATAACTTTAAATCAAATGCTGCTCCAAATTAATAGGTCTAGGCTAGTGTCAGAAAATGTGTAGGGGCCTACTCTTTATAAACAGTTTTATCAGCATACTTTCCAGCAGGGGAAGTCTTTGTTTGCATTATTCTTAGTGAGTGTGAGCTGTTAGGCCTAATGTGTTGCCTGTCCTAAAACCATCAATCAGCTAGCAGCTGTCATACCGAGTAGACCTACAATGAGACTTGGATGTATGAGACTCAAGGATCTAAGTCCCAGACTTAAGGTGATCACTTGCCAGCGTCACCCTGAAGACTCACCTTTAAAACCCTCCCAAAAGCAGCTGAATTCTACGTTTTCTTTCTTTATATGCTGTTTCAGAGTTAGCTAACTCTGAAACAGCATATAAAGAAAGAAAAAGTCGAATTCAGCTGATTTGGGAGGGTTTTTAAGGCNTGANCCTNGNGAGTCTTCAGGGTGACGCTGGCAAGTGATCACCTTACCTCTTCCCCAAATCTAGTAATCCACAATGGTTTAGTAAGATTCAAAGCTTCACACAGTGAGAACGAAGAAGACCTTCTTTTACGTTCCATTTCCTATAGGCACGCTATGTTATTGTTTTGTTCGAACATAATTGAAGCTGATTGGCCAGACTTTTAAAGTGACTTACTCTAAGTGATGCGAGATGACCATGTCCGTTAGGTCAAATGTCTTACTACTTACTTCTCATTGTAGACGTCAAAAAGGTCTACTAAAGTCTTGTTACATACGCCCTATGTCACATTGTAGACCGGCCATCATTCTCTCTCTCGTAGTTAAACACTAGGCCTACATGACAGTTCAATGTAAATACGATATATAGTTTTACTTTTTAAGTGTGCAATAGATTGCCTTAGTGCCCAAGGTGCGTTGGCAGTCTATTACAAAATGTCATCTCACTATGGTGGAGCAGTCATAGTTGATTAGACAATCAACTCTCGCATCAAAGTATTTTGGTTTGATTCCACATGAAGCTGAGTATTTTTTATGACCTTCATTCTAATGTCTACAATCATCCATTTAACTTCATTAACAAATAGAAGTATGCTTGGTTGTTGTGAAATAACCAGTTATGTGTCAGTATAACATAAAACAAAACTCATCATCACCCATATAACCAGGGAATCGGAATGTAACGTCAAAATATTTTTTGTTCTCGCTCCTAGAACTTAAAAATCTGCGATGAGCGACAATGCGTTCCGGTTCAGAGTTGAGCATGTAGAATTCTGCAGTGTTCTGTTCTCTGAGCAGAATGACACGTCTGGTGATTAACTGTTGTGCTCTGGAGGATGTCTTGCTTTTATTGCGGAGTGAACATTGCTGGTTACTCGTTCGTTCTGTTCTCGGAGTAGAACGACACGTCTAGTGACTGTTTGCTTTGCTCCACAGGAGTTCCTGCTTTTTTGATGAGGTACCGGTTTCTGAGAGAATGTTCCTCGTCACTCGACCATATCCAGTTTCTGTGTGAACGTTGCTCGGCAAGCATTCGTTCTGTTCATGATTTGTTCTTGCATTATGCACTGGCATTCTCTCTCTGCAAGTCTACAGGAAAGGCCGTTGAATCCTCACTCACTTAGATTGTGATTGTTCATTCTCTTCATTAATCACAGTAAGTATTGTTCATCATCCCAAAATGACCCAGGAGGTGTCAGTGAGATGTAAAACACCACAATATAATTATTAATTTCTCAGGATACTGTTACGTTGAGCTAATTGCCACAACATTACAGGGGTGATGTAATAACAATGTAAGTAGGAGTGCTTATGTTCTTTGGGACTTAAAAGAAAAAGACATAAAAAAATACCGATATCGAGTTTCGATAATGTCTATATTTAACTAATTAACAATTTGTGGTTATCCTGAACTGGTTTAATTGTCAATAACTGGATATTTTGGCAATTAAGTGTGCCTTTATCAGCAGAAACAAAACTATATACAATGTATTACAACATGTTCAGTTGGCAACCAACACAAAATTGTGTTATGTTCGTTACCAACTGAACATGTTGTAATATATTGTATATAGTTTTGTTTCTGCTGATGAAGTCAATATTTAATTGCCGAAACGTCCAGTTATTGATAATTAAACCTGTTCAGTATAACAACGAATTGTTAATTATTATAACCTGAATACGAAAACACATTTCACAATGAAATATCGATTTTGACTTTTTAAAACAACTTTTATTTTTTTAATTTCCCTCTAGCCAACGAGTCTGGTCTAGTGGCTGGAGGGAAATTAATGTAATTACAAGTTGTTTTCAAAATTGAAAACCGATGATTTTGAAACTAGATATCGATATTTGTCGACATCAATGTAGATATTTTATAAACTGGATGTCATCGACATCGATAGTTATATCAATGAAATATTTGAAATTCAATATCGCACCTGTAAGCAGAAACAAACTTCTGTGTCATTTTGTATTTTGTGCAATACATTGTCCCTACATGAGAACTTTCCAGCTAAAGAATGGGAGAGTTGAAGTGCTCTTGGAGCTGGAGTTTTCTCGTAACAGTTCTGATTTCAAACGGCTACAGAAGCTCTATTGACGAAACCATTCTGCTGTTTGGAACGCTCTTCAGTGGAAAAACAGAGCAAAGATTTTCTAACTGTTCACACTCATTTGGGCGAACACCATAAAAACTCAGTTGGTAAGAACGTTTCAAAGTCGAGAACGATTCATTTGTGAACAGCATATTCGCTCATTTCTTTCGCGCTCATGTTATCACGAACGATCCCTCGGAGCAGAACGATTTTAACCAGTTCCAGAACTCTTCTGGCGTTACGTTCTGAGTCCCTGCTTATAACAATGCTGAATGACTTTTAGGATGTGTGGCCAAGGATTGCAGTTCTTTTGTGACATCAAATACATTTTTTAGTGTACCAGTATCCAAATATTGTAGCAGTACAACGTTTTTTAAGTCTTGGTTATTTTCGTTGGACATTGTAAAAAAATGGGTTGTCTTTTGGAAGTCTTCAAGCATAATATTGGTTGATTTATCACTTAATGTATGTATTTTCATTTGTTTCAGTTGACTCAAGATGAAAGAACTAGAGCAACAACAAAGCTTAACGTCCTTAGATTTCTGGATGATGAAGTTATTCATTTGTGCATTACTGTCACTGATACGGAGGCCATGATTTCTGCTTTGAAGGTGGTTGAACTATTTGACATATTAAAAGCGTACTAATTTTGGATATTGTTTAACATGACTGACAGTTGTATATGTTATTTTCCAGAACTTATGCCAGGCATCTGTGAATCTCTCACCAGCCCTGATTTCTTCTCAGAGTTTAGTTATTTGTACCAGTTTATTACTACAACATTCCTATGAAGTATGCATAACTTATCCTCATTTATACTTTGAGTGTGGCAACAGTGGCTCATGACTGCTTTTCAAGTGAAGTTGGCATGCTTGCCAAATTGTATTTACTCCAAGACTACAGTTACACGCATAAGCTGTCATAAAGCCTATTCCTACTTGATCAATATATAAACATCAAAGTGCTATAGGCCTACATGATAACTTATGTGAAGTACTGTACTCCTGGAGTAAATATAGCTTGTGTACGTACCATGCCAACTTCACATGTAAGGATGTCTTGAGCTGCCACTGGAGTAATGAAATTCATTTTTTTTAAATCTTCCAGTGGAGTGCACGTCCAGAGTTTGTTCAACTTCATCAAAACTTTGTGACATTTTTGTTAAACATTGTCAGTCAGAGCAATTTTAAAGGCCCACCTTACATACAAGCAGTTGCTGTGGATTGTTTGTTCGAAGTAGAGGTTACTTTTCCGGTAAGTAAGAAAATTTATCTTTCAGTATTTCTTTAAGCAGGCTATTTAATTAACAATGTTTTATATGGAAAACCTTGGACTTCAATTTAGGCATGTATGTGTAAACGTAGTCTCTGATGTTAAATTAAAAATATTGATGTTCATTAAATATCATTATTAGACTTCTGTGTGCAACCACATAATGTAACTCATAATTAGGAATGTGTAACAGAGTCCAGAGCAGTTTCTTTCCTGAAACTTTCCTCTTCCAAATTGTTTGCCTGATGTTCCAATAAATCTGATAGCAACACAATTGAGTTAATGATTTGTGAACTTTTCAATGTTCAACATTATAAATGTTTTGTTCTTTCCATTAACTTCACCTTTTACTTGTTTAACTGGCTACACTCCGCCCTATGTAAAATCAATCGCTAGTGATTGATGACTATGTTAGCTTGGATTTGACACTGGATTTTGTTTTGAAGGTCATTAGTAGTTCTGCACTCTTGCCATCAGATGTCAGAACGATCCACACCACAAGTAGAAGCCAGAAAGCAGTGGCCTGATTTTTGTATTGTCTGAAAAGAAACAATGCCTTTGTTGGTCAAGAGTAAACAAAGGAACAGATATAGTGGCAGTGTGTTTGAATGATAGTACAATTTTTGCTTATTTGGCAGAACATTGGGATTGTTTTGAATAAATTGAAGTGTCTGAAAGTGATTGTAAAAAATAAGGAATGTTATGTTAACTGGAATTAAAAACTAGTTCTTACCATACACCAGACGTTCTTGTAGTATTAATATTTCGCTTAGATGTTCCCTTCAAGCTTCGTCAGAATAAGGCTGGCAGGACCTCGCTGTCATTTACCAAATCGCCATCTTTGATGCAATTGTCACTATTGTGAAGCAATTATCACTATTGTAATTTCAATTGGATTTCCATATTTCTTACATCTGTTTTCATATGAGATATTTTGGTACACAAAAACCGACGGATTCACTTCCCGCATGTTAAAACTGTTACAAACTATTGCTTTTCAACGTGTTGTGTGAGAGACACTGTTGAACAGCGAGATCCTGACAGTCTTATTCTGACGAAGCTTGAGGGGAACATCTAAGCAAAATATTAATACTACAAGAATGTCTGGTGTATGGTAAGAACTTTTTTTCTAATTCCAATTACCACCTGTTTCTGACAGAGCGTAAAATAAAGAATGTTTTATCACCAAATTATGATAATGGCTTTGCAGTAAAACCAAAAAATTCAGTAAGTATATATTGCAAATTGGTGCCATTACAATGTATATGGTTGGAGGCTTCTGTACAGTCCTGCATACTGTAACAAAATATATTTTGGGCGATACAGTTTTAAATACTTTTATTTCTACTTTTGAATGACATTTTAGAATCATGTTTTATGACAAATACTTTTTGAAAATAACCCCAAAATAAAATAAATTAGAAGTTGAAATTTTATAATTGTCAATTTTTGTATTTTGTAATTTTTGTTGTTCTTCATTTTTTATTGACATAGATTAACATAAAATAAAATTGAGTATCCTATAGACGAATCTATTAGCTTTCTGATGGTATATAACACTTGTATATTATGATAATTTTTAATAGTTTAAAAAATTGAATATAGAAACACTGCAACACATTTTATATGTAAAACTACTGCATAAACTGTTTTCTGTAAGCTCGTTTCATTGCATAAAACAAGTAGTTATTGCTGCTGAGAACTTCAAGCTCCATCCACACAAATGCCCGGGTTTTTTTACGTTTATTATAGTACAAATGAAACAGAAGTGTTAATGCATTTAGAATATAAAATACAATCTGAGATTCCAGCTATTATTATATTTTTTAACATTCACTTATAAAGCTATACTTGTTATCTTTCCAGGGTTCATTACAAGGTTGTCTTCCTAGACTTTACATGGCTTCCATATCACAGAACTCTTGTGTGCAGCAGCACTATCTTGGTCTTCTAGCAAAAGTTATGAGAAACAGTGTTGTGGAATCACAAAGGTATAATTTCACTCATAAAATACATATTAAATGATTTGACCTGTTTCCTTACTTTAAACAACCAAAATGGGCACTAAGCAATGATATTTACTCTGAATATTCAGATACACACTAATTTACCATGTACAACAGGAGTGGTCTTCTCTAGATAAATTAAGTTTTTTCACAAGCTACCACAGGTTGATAATATTGGATTAAAAAGCACAACAAAGTCTTGATTAATAATAAAAATCAGTTTTTTATAGCACAACAACATTAGATATAAAACAGAAAAAAACATTTCAAAGTTAAGAACAAGTTTTTTTTTGTCAGAAAAAACAAATTAACCAAAATGAAAAATTAATTTCGTTTAATTTTTTTACTCTAAAGTTGACGCATGACACTGAAAATCTTCTGATGGTTTGTTGAAAGAAAAATCGTAGTTACTTGGATGGGATTGTAAATGTTCGACATTCATACAGATTTGGTATTTTTATTTAATGATCTTCATATTGTGAAAAACCTTCTTTGCAGAGAAAGTTTTCAAACTAAAAAATGCAGTGTTGCAACTATACTAAGATCACGTACGAGTCAATTATTTTAAACAGTATTTTCAAAAGAAACATAAATTTTTAAATCAAAAAGAGAGAGAGAGGGAAAGCGGCCATGATTGACCAATCTAACAACCGATCGGCTGTTTGACCACCCCTGCAGTCATAGTCATGTGCACAGTGGGTGCCATGGGTGCCCCAGCATTCGCCTTATTTCCTGTATTTCCCCAAAAAGAAATGCAAATATTGTGCTGTATGCTTCTCTCTAATACGTTCATAATAATAATTAGAATAGTGCCATTGCATTAATTCCTACACTTTTAGTGTATGTTTCTATTCTCATTAGTCCCAATATACCTAATTAATTTAGTAATAGTAGCATTAGCTGCTATAGTTAAAAAAGCAAGGTTTTTTACTGCGGAGGGGGAAATAAGTGTATTTGGTATCCTGACCCAGTGAATGCTTGTGCCTGCAGAACGATAGCAAGTTTGAGGGAAAAGTCCTTTGTTTGTTGCAAAGTGAGAAATGTATATTTGAGGTCTGTTGAATATTTAATTCAGGGGTTTGAAACCACTATTATGAAATATTTAACAGCATAAGAACCAAATTTATGTTTATCCTGGTACAGTTTATCCACAGTTAGTTCAAAAACAAGAAAACTATACAGCCTTTACTGTCAGCATGTGTGCTTCCTACACCATGTAAGCCAATTAACAAACAACTACAAATCGTATGATTCTCCACCTTCAACACACTTTCACTGTCTAGGTAAAAATATAAAAAAGAAATGTGTTAAATTATTGTTTAAAAGCACTCGTTTGATGATTTATGAAACGGGGCACACTTTCATTTATTTTTCCTGCATTATGATCTAAGAACCATTTTGATGTGAGGTCAGTGAGACTTTGTTGCCTAAGTCACACTACCTGGATAATACAATACACCTTTAAAGGTCATTGCTTTGTCCAGGTAGTGTTTTTGTGTCGTTAATTTCAAATACGAAATCAAAATGACTGAATTTCAACTTCAAGCATAAGTTTCACCCTCTTCAAACCATACCTTATATGGTCTTGAGAATTGGATGGACATGACTTTGGAGGTTTTTTTGTGTTGGTGGTTTCAAAACTGAAATCAGAAATGTAGAATTTCAGCACCCAAAATGATAGTCATCGCTTCAACTACTAAATGTTGTATCTATATATTTCTGTGATAAAATTTGCACCAGGGGTGTTCCAGTTCACTGATTTCAGATTTGAATTTAAAACTGCTGATTTTCAGCTCTCAACATGAATTTTATCATCCTCAAACCCTATGTAGTTATCTCTTTCAAATTTTATGGTCATTGCCAATAAGTGTTTTTCGTGGTCACTGAGATTGAAAATGCAGAATTTCAACCCTCAACATGACCTCCACCCATTTCAGTCAGACTCAAAATGAAAGTATTGGTTCCAGTAATGTATTGGATTCCTTTCTGTCTTCATTGCATAGCAGTACTTACATAGTACAAAGAAAATAAACCAATAAAACGTTTTTTTAAATACAGCATTTACTTGAAATGAACTAAAAAATACAAATGACAACATTGATGAGTTTCTCCAACTTTCCTCTCTATTTGACTGTTTTCTTACCTTCAGGGTAATCCATGTTAAATTGGTACTATCATTGCTCACCATTAACCCAAACTCGTCAATCAGTCGGAATATCCTCAAGTTTTCTGTAAAGGTTGTTCCGTTATCTTAATAAGAAAACAATAGATCACTAAGCAATGTGACTAACACATACATCATTGTGTTGTGATTTTGCTATTAATAATTTCATCGAACACTATTGCAACATTGCTTTTTATTCCTTTCACAGTTTTGATGCAGCTAGTCCTTCCCATGCATTGATGAAAACAGAGGGACAAGGTTTTACATCAACAGTTGAAATTCAGAGGGTATGTTGAAACTACTGTATATCACCAGTTCCTTCTTTCCTCCTCCTGTATTATTAGTATTAGAAGACTGTTTTATAGTTGAGGTAATTCTGATTATGGTTTGCATATTTCTAAACTATTTCTAGCCTCACAAAATTGCTACTTGAATGAGTTAACATTGTGTCTTGAAATGCTTACAGTATAAAGAAAGTAGTAACAGAAAAGTGTGAGATGTTACATGTTCTTGTCTACGTGTATTAAATACTTGCAGAAACCTCCCAAGGCAATGTGCACATAAAATAAATACTAATTTTTCTGCTCCCCTTTTTTTCAGGTGGCAAAATTTATTCTTGGACAGATGTCACACATGACTACATTTGGTGTGGTTAACGTTTGTCACAACATCTTAGATATTGCTCTTTTTCTTAAAGATAAACAGTTGCTACAACTATTAAAACCAGTTGCTTTAACTTATAACAACAGTTACAGTGCAATTGGATTGTCTGTCTTAGTGAGGCTTTTGGTAAGTGATCTTTTACGGAAGGATATTACTATTGCTAAACATGAGCTAAAACATGCTAAAGCGATTCCTCGTGCAGGTCACTGTTGATGCATCTTCTTTGGACTTGAAAAGTGAACAACAGTCATTCTGTGTGCAGCTTATTAAAACTGGATGTCACCCGGGTCTTCCCATTGCCATTCGTCTTTTGTTGCTCGACTGGGTGGCCGTTTTCCTGTCTATGAAGAAAGCAGGAGGGTTGGGTAGCAGAGAAATTTCAGCATTATTACCAGGACCTTTTGATGAATTAGACACACAGCTCAAAAAGGCAGTTGCTCTTAGCACTGCTTCTCACAATAAAGGCAAGTACTATTCCTAATATTGGTTGATATTTAATCATCAGTGTTTTTGTTTGACACTGAATAATTATTTACAAATAACCTGTGGTTTAATCAAGTTGTACTACACGTGTCAGTGTTAATACATCTCACACCAAAAATCCAAAATATTCTCCTGCTGGTCGGAAGATCTGAGGATTCTAACCTTGGCACTGACTTTGTATCTTAAGTATAGCTCCTTGATCTTATAGTGTGAAAACCAAGTCGAAAAGGCTGACACTTTGTGGATTAAAATCCACTAGATGCCAGTGCAAGCTGCAGCGATGCTTGAAAACAGTGTAGAAGGATGTGTTTTTCACCCATTAAAAAAAGCTTTAAAAGTAATACAGTAAATTTATATCAATGATTTCTAAGTGTTCAAAGGTTATAAGATTTTCTCAAAGATGTAATATAAATCCGTGTGACATAACTCCTATTAATCTAATTTACCTTTCACATTAACTTCTGCAATTTTTTCAAACTTGTAAATAAATAACAAGAAGCCGGTCATGGCAGCCAGGTGTTTAAGTCACTAGCATTTCACGCTCGTGATCCCGGGTTCGAATCTCGGTCAAGGCTTGGGTGTTGCACCGTCTGAATAAAAAAAATTGTTCATAATCATGCCATTGAGTAGAAGTGAGTGGTTGACCGTCTCGATATAACCTTAATGCGTAGAGTGGACATTAAACAGCACATCATCAAGAACAAAAAAATAATATTCATTCTACATGACTTGAACTGATCAAAGGTTAGCACTGCTGCCATATCCTGCAACCATATTGGATTTAATTTGCAGAGGGTCCTAGCCATGACAAAGGAAATATACAGTGCAAGCCACACTACTACTAGTACGTCTAGGCACGGTACTATAAGTAAAAAATAATACTTTTGTTATCTTTAGAACATGTGTCTTGCCTGTAGTTTTCAGTACTGCGTTACATGACTGAATTGGAATTTGTAGTACTTAATTTTTGTTGAGTGTCTAATTCATCTAAAATAAATGCTCCCAATAATAATATATATGTATTATCTTTGACCTCGTTTAGTGTCAATGCATAGTTGCAGTCTCTTATGAGAGTCATATATCTGTGTGTAGGCACCAAGGTTTTGTTCCAGTAACTTTATATGAGTATACAAGGGATTTGAGAAAGGTAGTGAAAACATTTGAAATACATGAAGGACAACGTCACTGCAGGTTAATTTATCATTACGTGCCTTCACTGTAATCACTCGCCATGTAAACACCTTGTCCCAAATGTCTGGGAACCAACATATGCCATAAGCATACCACTGATTGCTGGTAGCAGTGATGGACAATATTATTGCCAGACTGTGGAACACATATTCTACTCTCTAGCTAAGAGTGTTTGTGACTTTGATTTGTTCCTGAAAATAAAGGATCTTCTCTGTGGACAGTGGTTTCACAGTTTAGAAGAGGCATTGTGGGTCCATCATAACTGTCAACAGTTTGTGGTTTGCTGGTGGCATGTGCTGACTCCACAGAGTCGGAATATGAGTGTTCATATGACCACTGATTACATTGTTGACATGTAAGGCTAAAAGTAGTTGCGGTAAAGCTTTTACTAGTGTATCAGACATTTGCCACTACTTTTCTCTCAACCTACGTTTATATTTGTAAACGTTTTGCTTGGTATTCAGTTTTCAAAAACACTTGAATGTCCAGAGTAATATTTCATTTGTGCTGTACCTTAATCACTGGAGCCTTAATGTAATAACAGCAGCTATGTGGTGGTACCCAAAAATTCCCGGAATAAAATACGCATTAGCCAACCGGTGGTAGTTCAATGTTGTGCCACTAGTCAGTGGTAGTGTAAAATGTTACGAGTCAGTCTGGGACGTGTTGTGAAGTGCTTTTTCAAAGTGATTTCTATTGGTGTTTTAAGATTTAAAAAAATATTTGTAATGGCTGATTGTAAAGTTCAGTGAGTTTACATCAGGTTATGTATTTTATTGGGCAAATTGCTATGGAAACCTGTTAAATGCCTAAACAAGCATTTGGTGAACAAACTATGGGAAAAAAGCAGACTTATGAGTGGTTCTCATGTTTCAAACATGGCCAAGCTTCAGTCGAAGATTCTGAATGCTCGGGTTGATTTTCAATCAGTCGAACAAATGAAGATGTTGAGAAAGTGCATGAGGGTTGTTGGCAGTCGAGCAGCGATATTTCTGATATTACGGGGTTTCTTGTAGCTGATGCCAATTACTTATTATCTGTCAAGATCTGAAAATGACATAGATACATGCCTCACGTACTCAATGATAAACAAAAATAAATATATGTGTGAATGTGTGTAAAGTCCTATTTATCAATGGAAAAAGGGGGGTCCACAGGTTCTGTTGNTTTTTTGACACAAAGCGAAAGTCCATAAAGAGTTTGTTCTTGCTGGTCAGACTGCAAATCGATAATATTCCCCCAAGGTACTGAAGGGACAGCATCTGGAGAAGTCGTTCACACTCAGTGCAACTTCTTATTCTCCAAGACAAAAATGCAGCTGAAAAGGAAAAGATTCGCAGACATCGCCGAGATTCAAGCAAAATTACACGAGGCACTGAACAGTATTGAATAAAAGGAGTTTGAAAATTGCTTCTGGTAGTGGGATGAGGTGACTACAGTAGTACATTTGGAATGAACATTTTTTAATCCAGTTTGAGGTATTTTAATTAGTGTTGTAACGATACTCGAAAAACCGATACCGATACTGATACCCGATACCAAACCTGTTTCACCGATAATTTTACCGATACCGATATTGTTTGGTCCTTTACTATTGTTTATTTAGATTGTAGAGTAACAGTATATTACAG
>KZ873686.1:30603-40736 GCA_003456935.1 Machilis hrabei
TACTTAAAATAAATTGTACGGCATCTCTCTTTAAAGTGCCTATTCTGTACTAGTATGTAGGTGCTAAACAACTTTTAGCATATTTCTGAGTTTGATTTATTTTGGAACTTTACTTAAACAACCACTGTACTAGATACCATCACCCAAAAAGCAGGTGTAAAGGGTCGTTTATACTGAAGTAAGCTAGAGAGCGCTGTGGGTTGAAAGCTCGCAGAGCCGAAATAGAAACAACGTAGTTAGATGGTGTAGTTCATGCTCGCTACGCTATGGAATTTTCCTCTTTGACGGTGTCGCAGTCCAATTCTATTACCTATTTTTTTACACTACCGAAGGAGTACGAAGAATTTTTAGAGTGCAGAGAGAACAAAACACAATCGAAACCAAAGAAAATATACATTTAGATATATTATCTTTGGTAGAAACGGAAGCGTATCGTAATCCGTGTTGTTTTCTCATCACATATANGCAGTACTTGACGATGTTAGAACAAGTACATATTTTTGAACTTAGTGAGGATGGAAGATGAATTTAGGCCAGACGGTGACACTTTAATAATAATTGTTCAGCGATTTCCGAACATTTATGACAAGATCATAGAGATTAAGAAACGCGGTTTCGTATATCGTTGGTCAGCTGTTTTTGCTAAATGACGCTGNAGAAGAGAGGTGAGTATAAACACAGGTCTTGTGGGCTCCGTTCGGTAGCGTCGTCCGATTGGTAGCGTACTTCAGTATAAATGACCCTTAAGATTGGAAAAACGGTAAACATACGGAATGACTGAACTTAAGGAGTAAGGGTAGTGAGTAGCATATGGGTAGAGTTAGATTTTAGGTACATTAAAAGGGTATGCCAGAGTTGATATGAATTAATTAGTCAAATTGTCACTTTTTCAATAAGGTCCTTGTTCTTGATAGGATTCATTAGATCCAGAGTCTCAGAGAAAATTAATTTAGTTATAATGGATGACTTTGGGCAGAAATAAAAAAAAAATGTAAATGCAAAGACGTGATTTGTAGGTTCGGTTAGGTGAGGTAATGTGATTACTAAAACCTGGCACTAGTTAGGCAGACTCAGCATTTTGAGCCCAGGCTCAGCTCAAAATAGCCAAAAATGTGTTGGTGCATACCATTTTTGAGTTGACACTGCATCTGAATCTGAAACGTTGGGGTCAAAAGGGTCTTAAAGAATGAAATCCGCAAGATGGCAGTGCGAGCTGCAGCGATGTTAAAAAATCTTTAAATCTGGCATGCAGCATATCATTGGATGTGTAAAATACGATAGATAGAAGAATGTATACTGGGAGAAAAAATGGAGCTACGCAGGGTAGCAAATTATATGGTCAAAATGCAGTAAAAGTCCAAGTTAGCAAAATTGCCTGTATTTTGGTCACATTTGAGGACTGATAAAAGCACGAAAATGTACCAGAGATTTTCGGCACTCTGTAGGTTGAGAAAAGACTATCAATTCATTTAAGCTTTGAATCATATCACTACCCTTCACAGCGCCAATGCTACGACCAGTTCTCCAATGTCATCACCATTGTTGTACCATAGCATCACACTGCGACGCCCTCAGAAAGAAAATAATCTGTAATTTTAGCTTAGCACGATACCTGCCGACAGTTACAGAAAATGAACGAAACTGGACAACCCACTCNAACTGGAGATTTGCCCTCTTGGCATAGAATCACTCTATGAACAAAAAATGTGGACAACAGAAAAATAAAAGTACCATAACTAAAAAGACTGCTGGATGAACAGAATTTCTCTCGGTATAACTAAAATATGGTACTATGGTAAAAACTAAAAAAATATCTTATTACTTAAGTATTACATTACATAAGTCACCCCCTGATTTGAGGCACTTATTTCATACCGTGGCACCAGTTGTTTGTATTTTCTCTTACAAGGTATGCACCAGTAAGTGCAGTCAGTTTTGGGGATGAAAAAACACAGGATACTCTTTTGGACAACTATCATTTCTTTTCTTTTTTTCTCTAAAACTTCATGGACAATGACGAGCTCAAATCAATAGTGAAGAACTGACTAAGCTTACTGGCAGTGACGAGGAGAGGATATTAAAGCTTATGCTCCCTACGACAAGTGCCTCAATTGCATGGGTTACTATTTAGAAAAATAAATTAACATACAATGTCCGGCCCCGGTAGCCTAGTGGTTAGTCCCGTNGCATTGCACGCCGGAGGTCCCAGGTTCGATTCCTGGCTAGGACTGGGTGGTATTCTTGTGTGCTGTCCTAAGTGTGCACTTGTGTTGGCATACGTCTGAGCACTCACTTGTGTTGTCCTAAGTTTATGCACAAATGTCNGAATAAAAAGTGGCCATAAACATTAGTGATAAGACGAATCGGAAGTAATGCCCACAGGCGGTTCCCGGTGCACTAACCACTAAAAAAAAAAAGAAAAAAAACTAACATACAATAGTGAAATTGGCATGATTCCCAAATTTGTACTCACAGGGTACCATTTTTAGGCATAACTTGTCCTGGAGTAAACATAGCTTCGCAACTCTCCCAACTTCATTTGGTGGGACGTTGATGATGATGATTTTTGGTGTTTTACGTCCCGTTGACACACAATGGGTCATTAGGGACAATGAAACAATGTTTATTGTGATTAATGAAGGTGAACTTAATTCTATATGAAGGTGATGATGAACACTTTTTATTGAAACAGTGAGTCACACCCAGCCCTGGCCAGGNATTGAACCTGGGACCTCCAGCGTGCAACGCCAAGTGGCTAACCACTAGGCTACCGGGGCCGCCTTGATGGGACGTCACGAGCTACCACTCGTCTATAATAAAATGTTTCAAGTTTTTACTTATTTTTTTTCATNGACGGAGCCTTAAGGCGGGTTCACAATCAGCGAAGACGAACTCGGTTGGCAGCCAATCGGGTATCGACTTTTGGCGGCCATCTTGTGTTCGCCTTCGTCGAATCGAGTAGGATTTATTTTAACTTCAGCGAAGGCGGAACGAATCTACAGCATGGTAAACAGAAAGGAGAAGAAGAAAAACAAAATCGAAGCAATAACCGCATTCGGTAGGAATACATCGTAGCATGATGGCGGACAGTTTGTCTGAGAAGTCCAAAACGAATATTCTAATTCTAAACATCTTTATGACATGCAGGATAAAAATTACAGAGACACAATGTTGAAAGCAAGGACCTGGAGTGAAATTGGAGACTTTTAGGATGTGATGGCAAGTACAAACAGCGATTGTTTACAAGTGAAAATGAACAACCTTGTATTCGCCGGACAGTTCGCGTGGGAAGTCTGGATTTGATTGTGAACGCGAACACCTTCGCCAAGTGGTTTGCCTCTCGGGCTCGTCTTCGCTGATTGTGAACCCGCCTTTATTGTCCAAACAGCTCTTGTATATTGATTTTTTTTTGTAGTAGATATTTTTTTTATGGGTAAGGCACCAGTTGAAATAACAAAACACATTTGAGCTTTTTTTTCCTTGATTTTTTTATTTTTGTTCATACAACTCAGTATGTATATATATTTATAAGCGAGATCAGCCACATGTCATGTTTGTGCTCAGTATAAACAAACTGACTAAATCTCAGTCGCCAATGATATGGTAAATTATTACAAACAGTTTTGTTTCACTCAAACCATTTTAATATACACACCATATTAGTTTTTTCTTGCACAAAGACGGGATAGTTTATAGCAACACTAATCGTTCATTGGTCCTTTAACGTAGATATTTTTAAATATGGTACCTAAGCTGTAAAAGAGTATCATATACAAAAGAAGGCAAGACAATTACACTGGATAGTATGGAATAAATAAGTAACAATTAGTCCAAAATACACTTCCCGAGTGACATTGTTTTATAACCAAAGACTAGCAGTGTGATAATTGTCAGTACCGATTTCTCACACATGACCAATGCTTAAACAGCTGTATCTCCTCCCAGACAGCAGTGTATAGCTCGATTCCAACTGTGCGACTGGAGACGGAAATGTAGTGAGCGACTGATATTTCAGTTTCTGTCCCGATACCATTGTTCACAAGCGTGGACATCCTCATGTGGTAGGAAGCAACTTAATGAATAAGTTGACGAACTTAGCCTAGCTGCTCACTTTGACGCATTGTTAATGCCACTGCGTTTGTGAAACATCTTATTAAATACGTTTGTTACTAACATAGCATACTCCCAAAACTAAAGTGATGACTTGTTCATAATTTTGGTACAAATATATACCAGTAGCGGCTCATACTTGCCCTTAGGTAGGGTTAACAAGGGCCACGTCAAATTTTCTTAAAAAGTACAGTATTAAGCACAAGTAATCATGGAAACATCAGGTATGCTGGTCAAGTAAAAACAATAAAAATTCATAGGATATAGACAGTATTAACCGTTTGCCAAGTCGGGCAAGTGTTTTGCCTACCCAAAGCGCAATCAAGTAATATTGCATGCAACCGAGGAATATTGTGAATCGTGCGACAACACCTGCGTAATCGACGACAGTTGCTTGCCTATGCCTCTGTCGCACAATCACAGTTGGATATCCAGCTTTTCGTGGTCAGTTGGACGACGAAATGAAACGCACCTTCCTTGACAGGTATTTAGAATCCAAAATGGCTATATAGGCAAGTTTTATTGAATTTCTGTACTTTCTACTCCACGTTAAGTCCCCTCAAGGACAAATCTGTCGATTGTCTTCCTCAGAAGCAAATCATGCAGGTGGTGTAATTCAAGTTTCAGCAGTCAACTGTCTTGTTCTCAGATCTTTCAGCGGAGAACGAAACATTGCCAGAACAGTTGTGAAACAGCTGTCAGCGATACTATCAGCAACTGGTATAGTGCCAGTGACTTTCAGTGTAAGTGGCCCTTGACACAAGATCAAATGCCTGCCTGCAAAAAGGTTACTCTGCAGTCGTATGTACAGCCTAAATAGAAACTGAAGCNACACTTATNTGCAATACTGACAAATGTATTCTGGACGTCATCCGTTACAACTCTTTTACTATAACACCCACACATAGATATCAGTTATATATATTTACAAAATCTTAAGTGCACATTTATCATGAAGAGATTGAAGCTCAACGGCACTGATATAAATTTCAGTCTCATTTAATTTTATCCTCAAACTAAGAAACTTTAGGTACTGCCTATATTTTGTGCTGACGATTCAGTTAATCTTATTTAGTGTGTGTATAATTTGATACATACAGAACAAAGAAAAAAATATTCAAGTTAAGGCTGATGGTATAGCTACACCAACACACANAAAAAGAGGGTCTAGTAGAACACAAGAAAAGGGACTCATTCAGTGCTGAAGTGTGGATGTCGAACCCGTCAAGCAATCATTGTTACCAGTTTGCATGTTCACAGAAAGCACAGCTTAAACACAAAGTTCACAAACGACAGTTAGATTTAAAGTTGAACGAATCCTTCAATTGCTGTTAATGAGCTTTAGGCAGGAAATAGTCTTTCAGTAAACTGACTGCTTATTCGGTACGCCATCCTCCCTTCACCACTGAATTCAACGGCAAATATTCACATAAAAAGTACCACAAGTGCAACATAGAATGATAACTTATATTAAGGAGGAACAAGTTAACATTTTATAAAAACAAAACTAGTTTAGAAATGCCTGGCTTAAATTCACTGTAAAACCCTTCACAGCCATTGAAAGTAAAGATTTTTTTTACAGCAAGATGCATCAATAGAAATGCTGGTGGCAAGGCAAAGTTTTGTCAAACGGAGAGGAAAAAAATCTCTACGAACAAGAACTGAAAGCAGGTAAAACAGATGAACCACAGTCCAAACATCACTACTTAAACTCACAGGTGTCAAATTTGGGCGTTACTAGATTCTAACAAAATACATAACACATGTACTTCATTTCATATAACTCGGGAAAAGAATATTGATTTTGATCCGGCGCTAATAACCCATGTGCGTTGTGCGCCGTAAAACAACATTTCATCATCATCTTGATTTTGAGATCAACAAAGTTGTGGCATGATAAATCCCTCNTATACTATGAATGATCACGTAAAAAACACTCAACATCATTATGTTACTTGACTGACATCATAGGATCCTAGTAATTTACAGTAAAATCTCTATTAACGGATACCTCCAAATAGCGGACATCTCTCTTTAACGGACAATATTTCGTTCCCCGGCATGTTTCTACTTGTTCTTATGGAACCTCTAAATAATGGACCCTCTCAATAGCAAAAAAAAAGATATTATGGTGCAAAATTCTCCCTATTAGGGACAAAATCTGTTGCAGGACGTATTTTTTTTGTTTCTCTTTAATTCTTTTTTAATAACTTTTGGTGGCTTCACGAGAAAGAGGAAGTCTTTTGGCGTCTTTAGCTGAAAAGGGAGATGTTCTGCATGTGAATTCCTGACATTCAGAAGTTCCGAATATGTATGTATTGTCCCTGGGAGCAACTTGAATTGGGCGAGTTAAAATATACAGTACTGTACATGTATTTATCATCCTTTTGTCATTTGTTTGTGCATGTCCATAACCTGTGTGTCCATTCCGCCGAATACCGGACACCTCTCAATATCGGACATTTTTTTTTCACTAGTGGTTGGTGTCCGTTATTGGGAGATTTCACTGTAACACAATTATCAAGTTTTTATCTCAACAAAATATGTAGACTGTCAATCTGCGTATAACAAGAAGTACTGTCGTCATTCCTCAACTCCCAAAGTGTATTGATTTTGCTAAAATAATCTCGAATATTCCAACACCGGCTGCATTAGTCTTTCGTGCTGCGNTTAAATCTACAGCATTATTTCACATCACAAGATTCCATCTGAGTACACGGATTATTTTGGCCTTGTACTGTACACGAAGAGAGGTTGCGAGTCAATTTGACACCTCAGTTACAATACACAACAAAATTTAAATCGGTCAAAAATAATATACTTTTTCCAATGTGCAAGCAACTCATTTGTGTCAGTAAATTGGCATACACGCAGTTTATGACTTTCTTCTCATACTCGATTTGATTATTTGGGTTTATAATTGTATGACATTCTCCACCTGTTGCCATTTTTAAAGTAATGCACGAAGCACATCAACTGACAATTTAGTCTAAGCTCAACGGTGGACATCTGAGCACCAAGGTCACAGTTCGATCGAAACCTGACAATGAATACCAAACACGAGAGAGGCCGTTCGAGGCCGCTGTCCAAGCGATTTTAAGGACATCCGAGCAATCCGGGGATGAAATCCAAACCCCCACTGCTGAAGTAAGGCTAAAGGTCTGTAAACGGAGCTAGTGACTAGCGTACCTAGCTGTAGATCATAGGGCGTGGGTTCGAATCCTGCATGAGGCAAGGATGTTTCTGAGTGTCCATTCATCTTCATTAATTAAATATAAACATTTAGCATTGTCAGTAAATGACCCATCATGTGTAGATTTGACATTAAACACCAAATGTCATCATTATCTAAAATGGGAGCAGTAAAAATGATTTTGCATCANACTTCACTTACAACCAAATCGTTGAAATCCAGTATGTTCTGATATAAAACCTTAGCCCGTTGTTGGAAAGCCACAATTGTAATTATAAACGTGTAAAAAAGTACAAACTGTCTTCTACTGCTTTTGTTTTGGGTGCTAATTTACTCACGATTTGTTTACCAAATTCAGGTCAGCTTCGGAGTTCAGCGATGCCCCGCTCCGTCTTAATATTACCAAACAATTGTTAAACCTGCTATCTTAATAAGGGATAATCAGCAGTCCATCGCTATGTAGTAAATTCTTTTCTAGAGTTATAAGAAATGAGCTAAACATATTTTTTCGACAACTCAACTTAATAATGCTTCCCAAAACATTGAATATGTTTAATTCGACTAAAATTGTGTTTTAATATTTTTTACATTTTTCCGACGTACACTTTATATTACAAAATGCTTTCCTATTTATACTTAAAAAATCGTACAAACATTTACTGTAGTTACAGCAAAAAATTACTATAAAATTATTAAAATTCATATACAAATACTATATCAAAATCATTAATTCCTCAGGAAAGACATAGTATCACATATACATATAAAATGATTTCATATTTTTAAAAATGCATTAAAGTGTATTTCTATAAAAATCAGAAAGCGATACACAAAATCTTTCATTACAAACACCGTTTCTGTTTAAAAATTCACAGAGAAGTAAAATATGTATAAAACGAGAGTTGTGCATAAGAGCTCCAGGGTTTTTAAAACCTTCTAAAACACCCAAATATTCTGATATAAATTTTTTTAAACACCGACGATCCGAACTTTTACATTTATAAAGCAGTCTCAACATCATAGCGATTACATTTTCAGGTATAGTAAATACAGGAAGCTAAAAATCATAGTAAAACATCTGTGCACTCACATAAATGCAATACAGCTGTTAACAAAAGCCAGCCTTTTCAATACAAACTATACATTTTTTGGTAATTTTTATCTATAGATCATATTAAAAGCTTCACGTTAACATCTAACGAATCGCAATAGATAGAAAGAATCAAAATTCACGAACTGTATTGTGTAGATATATTATATTAAAACGATCTATTACAAAATATCAGCTGATAGTGCCATATCTGACATACAAAATTCAGAAAATAAGGGCAACGTACTGTATGACAGGTTAATTTAAATTTGCCTGGAAGTTGCTATGATTCTTGTCATCAAATCAATAGATAATTATTTTGAAATAAAATATATTTACTCCATCTAATGAAAATATTAGCAACATTAAACTAAATAAAATGTCAAATGTCATTTTTTACTATTAGTTTTCATTCCAAAACACCTGAATAATATATTCCCCAAATACAGTTCACAACTTTTGCCAGTAATATCCACAAATGTTTTTTTGATAGTGCAGAATACTATCGCATTAAGCATTTTCGTAACAGCAACATGGAATTTAGTGCTCAAATAGTGATATTCAAAAACACATAAAATGACAGCCATATTGAGAAGATAGGCATACTGAGTACTGATNTCTAAGGACATTAAATTTGCTTCATTGGGTCACCTGAAAGCTAACTATACATACACACACACAAAAAAGGTCCATCACAAAGAGTTACCTGGTAAAAAAAAAATCAGTCTGTAGAGAAATTATTAGGTAATGTCTTGGAATGCATCCTCTTTTGTACTGTTTAATTACCAAAAATATATGTGAAACCCTCATTTCTTTACAAGCTGAACGATAACCCATTAAAATCAATTACTGCAACACAACGCGACTTCCGGTTCATTATTTTGCGTAAGACATTGTTAGAGATTTTCACCACCAGCATTAGCAGGAAAAACTTTCTACGAAAGTTAAAATTTCTTAACGTGCTCTCAAGTTCCGCTCACACAAAAATTTACACAAACACAGACACACAACTGTTACTTTTCATTGCAGTTCATTAAAACAGATAAGTTATACCTGTGTCTACAAGAAACGTGACAATTTTTCATTTATAGTATAATGACCAATAATTACACTCAAACTTTAAAGACCAATTTTTAATTACAAGACCGTTCGAGTCTATCAATCGACACGTGCATATTCCGGGATCATTCCTTGTTCCTTCCAGAACTGGCAATTTGGATAGTCCAGAACAGTCTGGATGTCACTGTCCACGAGATAAATATTCCTCGGCATTCGCTTGTCCCCCTTAAACGTTCCCTTTGCGACGTATTCGTAGAACAAACTCTGCATGTTCGACACAAATTTGCTTTGTTCTGGAGTCGTCGGTTTGTANACGTCNAAGATAGCNGCCANGTCAGAACTAGCNTTCGCNANGTTACCGAGAGGCGTCTGGCGCGTTTGCCTCCCNACGTAAAAGTAGACTCGAGCGTTGCTGTGTAAGGGTATGTTCCTACCGGCGAGTTGTGCCAAGTCNTGGAGAGGACACACCGTTCTAATGTCNGATAACATCGAAACAAACTGCTTCCACGTGGAGGCGTCGGTGCGACGATAGCGTTGTATAGCATCGCGGGGCAAAGTGGANGAAAATGTACTCAGTTTGCTCTCTACAAAAGCCTCGTATTGCTCCGTACTGTTCCAGTCCAAGTATTCAAGCATTTCCTTGCTTGCATCAGCATGAGCAGTTGCACCTAATGAAGAAAA
>KZ873696.1:6800-23642 GCA_003456935.1 Machilis hrabei
CCACCGTGGTCAGGGATAGGGCGATTGTCCACCTGTATATCTTACACCGTGGTTGAACATTAGTGCTGTGTTTGTTACTCGAGTACAGTACGTATGGAAATGGAAAGATAGATTGAGTTTGATTATTTTCATATTTAGATTACAATGTGTAAGTTCTAAATAAAATGAGTAGAGTATAGAAATGCTATGCACTGGTTCCTACTGACAAAAAATGTTGAAGATGTGAAAAGATTTGAGAATGATAATCCTTTGTCTTTTCTGCATCGATATAATTTGATTGAAGTACATTCCAGTTAAGATACTGTAGAACATCTCAGCTATGATCCATGGCCATCAGTCAAATTGCACAACGCAATCTGTCTAGTGTTTTCAACCAGTGTTAACTCTCAAAAAGGATTCAACTCGAGACTTGTTGGATGGATGGATTATTGGTCTAACGGTGCGTCAACACTTGATACTTGTGAACTCATTTACAACCTCATGTTGATGGTTAGTGCCTCAGTTAGTATATACACCAAAGTAGCCAAGTATGTTGGAGTTTAATTCCATCCAAGTAAATAATAATAATCTTAGTTGATGATTATCTAACATACAAGCCATCAATAGGAAGTCTCCGAGATCCATAACTGGTAGTACTGGATGAGAAAATCTTGGATGCTAATAATGGTGCATCAGTATAAGAAATTGTACACCATCAGATGAGCTGTGAATAGCCATTAGAAGGCTTGTAGTTTCACTCTCTGTGGCACCTCTTTGGTCATAGTTGTAAATTAAATTGTACTTGATATTTTTACTACCTTTGAAAGTGGCTGAGAAGTTGGATACACCTTGGTACAGTTAGATCGTATCACTGGTGTTTCGTATGCTTTACAGAATTTTAAGTGGATAGGAAATGTATCAGTTGTTTATCCCTGAGACCTTTTATAATATGTGAACGTGAAGTGGGCCAAATTGTTATAATATCATTGAAATAGAAGCTTCAAGGTTTCAAGATAGATGTGTAACAAAGGTAGATTTATCACTTTACATGGATGTATACAGGAACCGTATGAACTTTGCAGACAATGATGTAGCCAAGCACATCAAACAGAGCGTTACTACTGCTTACATGCCAGCAGTCGAGAAGAAAATTGTGAATTTACACTGTGTATACAGGGTGATTCAGACCACCTGTCTCAGCCTTTTCTTTTGAAAACAAGGCATCAGAGCTTTGTACGGAAAACATTTTCTTCACCAAACCATTAATGGTGGACCTTTCATCGGCTCAAGTCTGCTTGAAGCGGTAGACAATGGAGTAAACTTCAGAATTCCAAATAGCAACATGGGTCAAATTTGCTTTCGTTGGATAGAGATCTTAAAAATAAGTAACTTTTGCTAGAAAACATTTTTTGTGTCATATCAAAAAACGAACCTCCAGTTTCCTCGCCACGCCTGTTTCCAGTCTGTAGTCTAGTGCGCTGCAGCGGGGAAGGTCTAGTGTCGTCATCAAGCATCTTGAAATCGCTACTGAGGATTTTTTGAATTTATCTCCTACACAAAATTTGAAACTACGATCCACAGACGAGCACGTAATCCACTCGGCTACCCCGAAGGAAAATGAGCTCCCATTGGCTGACTGGACAATTGATTGTGATGGACGTCTATCGACTCGCGCTACTTAACGTGCTCGCTTCCTGTAAGACATTTCGTTACAGCCAGGTGTTTATTATTGAAGTTTACGTTTTAGTTTTTAATTGCAGAAGCAACTATAGCATTGTCGTTTTTTTGATAACTCTAAAATGGTAAGAGATAAAAAAAAAATGTTTTCAAGGAAAGGTTGTTTATTTTGAAGAGCTCTATCCAATGGTACCAAATTTGATCCATGTTACTATTTGGAATTCTGAAGATGACTCCACTTTAAACCGCTTCAAGCAGACTCAAGGCAATGAAAGGTCCATCATTGGATACCTCATTAACGGTTTGGTGAAGATTTTTTTTTTTCCACATAAAGCTCCAATTTCGAAAAAAGAGCCTGAGACAGGTGGTCTGAATCAGTTAGTATTTTGCTTTGTAGCTTGTGTGGTCAATTTTTGCATAGCAGAACATGTTAAGTACATATGTACTCGTATAGAAATTGTAAATGAACAGGTTAACCTAAATTTGGTCAACTTCTAAATGACACTGGAAGACCAATGGTGTATTTGTGTGTCTGGCCTAATGCTGAACATGCAGTTGGATTAGATGTAATCATTAGACCAAAGTAAAATGTAAAGTTCAACCTCTATTTTCCATAGTATACATATGTTGTTTTGTATCTGTCTAAATTCAGCTTCTAACTGTGGATTCTCCAGTAAACGCTTCGAAAGTGTCAGAAAAAAACCCTAAAGTAAGTCATGTACCACAAATATTTGGATATCAGTGGTCTAAAGAATGTTAAAAGAGCTATAAATGTTGTCCAAATTTCCTAAATAGGTTCACAAGTGCAAGTTCTACAGTGCAATCGCTTTCAAATAACTGCTTTTGGTCATAAAGAATAGTACCACTGATTGCTTCAATATGGCACTCATATTCCTCCAGCGTTGATTGTCCTATTATACGACTACCCAGCAGATTAATTTTCTGAGATGCCAAAATTTTATTTTTTTGCTACCTTTCTTTTCAGTTTGCAGAGTGGACAAAATATATTTTATACCTATTAGTGGTTTTATTTTTCATGAACCAAAGTGACACTAATTTTCAAAAACATGTTAGTTCCTTTTCTTGATGTCTGTAACCGTCCCTTGCAGAATTTCATATACAAGTGATTAACGATGTGCCTTTATGGCGGAAAGTTGTCTTTTAAAAGAAAACAAACATTAAGTCATTAATGGCACTTGAAGCAGATTTACTGGATAATCCATAGCTAATTTTTTGTGTACTATTGAATTTGTTATGTATTAATTTGTGGACAAACAGGTTATCCAGAATTTGGTCAACTTCTAAATGATACAGGGAGACCAATGATCTATTCCTGTAGCTGGCCAGATTACGAACTTGCACTTGGAATAGAGGTAATGACACAACCACAGTAAAATGTACACTCGTGGAAAGAAAAAGTGGTACACTAATTTTAAGCAAGTTGCTTTCTACAGCTTTACTTTGTGGCCAGCCTGCAATGAACAGAAGTTGGTCTTCATGCCATGTTCAGTGTTAGTGCAGGTTGGACAGGAAACAAGGTACGAGTTGAGGTGTGCGTTCTACATCGACATGTTACTCGACGTTGAACTTAAAAGATATTTTTTAAAGTGTGTGACGATCGTTTGGAAAGTCGGGTCCAAACTTTAATATTACATTAGTTTACTTGTATACGGAGTAGTCGTGCCTGGAATTCAATTATATCTTTTGTATCCACTATTGATTTGAGCTCGTTGTCGTCTGCGACATTTCACGAATGTAGGATGTGAAGAAACAAATGATAGTTGCTACCAGCTTCCTGAATGTCACAGACAACAACAAACGTGAATCAAAGGCGGAGAACTGACCGAGCTCATTGGTGTTGACCTTGTATGACAAGAGGATACAAAGCTATATAAGCGACTCAATTCCAGGGACGAGTAAATCTAGCTGATCTACATTGTACGACATGAGTAAAATTAATTAGACTTACATGAAATGGCTCCCAAACATTGCTGTGCGGTTTGAAAATTGGGAATAACAGTACGTAACATGCTGTTTAATCTTGAACTACGATGCACTATTTTTTCTTTCCAAGGGTGTAGATTTTACTTAAATATAATTTGAGTTGAAGATGTTATTTTAATTTAAATGTAACTATTATTGTATGACATCATATATGTTAAGTACTTGTATACATTTTTGTGAACAAACAGGTTATCCAGAATTTGGTCAACTTCTAAATGACACAGGGAGACCAATGATCTATTCCTGTAGCTGGCCAGCCTATCAAATGGACATTACGGTATGCTATGGAAGAAGTAGTAGTGTAAACAAAAATAGAGGTACATTTATGTGATATTTCAGATCTACAATTGAATTTGAAATTGATTTTGAAGTACTATGTTTAGTATGTGTGAATATGTACCTGATGTTAAGTAGTTCAATAAGTAATTATTTCATGTAATCTGTAACCTCTGTACTGTGTGTATGCATGTTTCTGTTGTGGTACTATTTTTTTCTTTCTCAAATCTATTACTTACAGAGTAACTTTGTTCAAGTCTGCTAAAATATATCGCGACTCTGCCTAGTTTCAGAAAAGAGTAGTGCCGACTCTTTTAAGCTCACGGATATTGGTAAATCATTGCATGTGTGTGGATTGTAGGAGCTAACTGGAAGAGTGAAGTCAATTAATTTGGCACCGTGTTCTGAGATTGTAGCTCTTTACCGTGATGAGAATAAGCATATAAAGGACTAGTACCCCAACAACAATTTGAGTATTTACAACAACGATTCGCTTTCTGCATTTAGGCATTACTCTTTCCTCCGATCTTTCCTGGCATGATCTTGTATCTGCTATAGCCAAAGCTTTCTTCCAGAAAGTTAGGTTTTCGTTTCCAATCCAGGAAATACTTCAGCACTGAGCAACTCTTAACTCTTTACAAGGCTCAAGTTTGCCCTATTTTGGAATATTGTTCACATGTATGGGGTGGTGCCCCTAAAATCTCCTCGACTAAGTTCAAAGGCGAGCTTTTCGTTTGATCGATGACCCGTCCCTCACCGGTTCTCTACACCCTCACTCTCACCGTCGTGCAGTCTCGGACCTTTGTTTGTTTTACCGTTATATTCGTGGTCACTGCTCTGCTGAGCTCGCATCTTTAATTCCTTCTGCCGCTACCTATGTTCGTACTAGGCAAAGTGCCTCGTGTCATCCTTACACGGTCAAGCTTTTTATCCACAGAACTACTTATTACAACTCTAATTTTTTACCTCGAGTTTCCAAACACTGGAACTCTCTACCATCAACTGTTTTCCCTGATACATACAATCTTCAAACCTTCAAAACTAAGTTTCATAAACACTTGCTTTCTTCCTAGTTCTGTGTTTACTTTTGGCATTCTCGGTGCTTTTGCATTACAGGTTTATACCCTTTCATGAGTTGCTTACCGTAAAAAATATGTATATATATATACATACTATAAGAGTATAATCCTCTTTTTCTCAATTATTCTCACTCCATGCAACTCCTGTGCTATGTAATTATTTGCTTAAGTATTGCTTAACATAATATTTGCCTAAAAATCTTCTGTATTAAGCAAGTATTCATGTAGCAGGTCCCAAGCAGTAACCAATATATATAATATGGTTTGATATCACTGATTAATTGATCCCATCATTTTAGATGTGGTATCATTTGCATTCTCTTGTGCTAGACAAGTTGGTGCTGAGTTTGATATCCACAAGACCAATGCTTCTGAGATTTTAGTATTTTGTTTCATGTTTGTCAACTAGTTTTCCATAAGTGTATTTCAGTTGAGGCTAACTAGATTACAATGTTATTTTATACGATTTTTGGATTCCCATCTAGTATTCGGTGGTTCACGTGTGAATGTTATGTCATTGCTGTTGTAAAAATAAATATGATGATAAGCAGTTAACCTATCCATAATTACTCGAGACAGTTTTGATGTATAGCGTGTTTGAATGCGAATTCACGTAAGGTGTTGTGCTTGCTGTATGCTTAATAATTGTGCTTTATAAACACTTGTGGGTTTCTTCATATCACTTTCTTTTACCTTTAGCAGTAAGTGGTCTAGCTTGTTCTGTTCTTTTTTTTTCTTTTCTTTTCTTTTCTTTTCTTTTCTTTTCTTGAGGTATATGTGAAATTATTTTAATAACTATGAAACCATTCATAGCATGTATGGAACTTGTATATGCTATTTCACACATACAGTTAAAAGCTGTTAAGCAGATCTTAGTGAACAGTGAATATATGAAGGAGACCCATTCCTAAAAGTACGCGTAAATCAATCAAACTTGTCGTATTTCTAGAAGCCTTTAAATCAGGGGATGCGCATGTAAACTTTGTACTGTTATGTGTTTTTAGTTGAAATAAAGTGAATATTTCTTTCATGGCTGGTGAGCCAAGTGTTGGTAGTTTAAAATTAATTGGCAGACAATATTTTTGGAACTGTATTACAAAGGTGATGTCTCAGCACAAAAGTTAATTTAGATCATGAAGTAGCTGTTTATGTTAGTCTTTAGTTGAGAGATCAGACAAAATGTTGGTATGAAGTCGAGCTTTTTGTGATAAGTAAATTTTCAAACGACAATCCAGTCGAAGGAAAGCCATTATGTTTTGAAAATCACNAGGCTGCATTCTTGTCACGTGTGAAGCCCATTTTTAATGTAGTAAAATTAATACAAACAAGACAAATACTAAAGAACTTGCATGCATCCACAAGTTTCTCCAGTACTGAAGAAAGTAATCACCTCTTCGCTAGCGAAGCGAGTATCAGGCGAGGCAAGAAACAACAACACGTAAATGACGTAAGTTGTCTGGTTCATGAATTCGCTCTCCCAATGTTGTCTGTAATATTATGTCAATCACTCTGAGTTCCTTGTAAATGTGCGAGTAATTGCCTGACAAAATACNTAGCTCAAAAGTCATATGTAACATCGTTGAATCGGTTACTATTGGTCATTAATTGTTATAAAGGAATTTTTGAAAAGTTGGCAAAGATACAGTAGTTAACTGGTTTTGCAATGCTTCTGATTCCATGTACAGGGTAATTCCAAAAGGTGCAGTTTAAATTCGGGTGGTAATACCTGTTGCGATAACAATGAAAAACATTTTTTATAAAAACGGGTCTGGATTCAGAAATGTATCACTGCCCAGTTATTCCACATTACTGAGGAAGCAACTGCTCATGTGATACAACAGAACACAAAGTGACTATAGGACACTACATCCATGAAACAGTGCTCTTAAAATGGAAAGATAAAAATTATTTTATTGGTTATTTTTTGTCTATGGTCCCACAGTTCTGACTGCGACGCTTCAAAATGATTGAATTTTGCCACTCACACGAACACATAGCCAGTGGTGGGTTCTTTATCGATGGAACCCCACTTTTAACGTTCCTCCCAGAAGACGCCTACAATCATACCTTCGCGTGGAGTGCTTCACAGGCAGACTCATCGGATAACCCTTTATACCCCGGGCTAGGAAGAATCAGTCCTTCGATTTNAACCCGGGACCTCCCTATCAGGAGGCGAACACTCTACCATTAAGCCAACCTGTCGGTTAGATAAACATGAAATAATTTATTTCACAACTGTGTATGATGNGGTCATTACATTGGATGGTATTACCGTTGTTTGGTATGTTGCATGCAATGCAATGTCCATTCAATTCGTGGATATACAGTTGCATAATAAAGAGTCGCTTTATGCTCTGTTCTTTTGTACAAGGAGTTGCTTCCTCAACAAAGTGGAATAACTCGGCAGTGACCATTTCTAGACCCATGTTCGTATAATTGTCTCTCATTCTTTTGATAGGAGTTATGTCCACCTAAACTTTTGCAGCAACCTGTATAACTAGTAAATATAGCAGAGCCCATGTTTTGTGTGGAAAAACTGTTTTGTATCTGTTAGTGATGTTGTATAAAGTGATGTATTCTGCATTTTTGCTTTCATGATGTTTTGAAGGCTTGTGTTGTGTACAGGTTATCCTGAGTTTGGATATTTCATGAATCGAACTGGAAGATCGATGCTCTACTCGTGTAGCTGGCCTTTCTACCAGTTGTATATTGGAATGGAGGTAACGGAGAACTTTTCTACTGTCGGCTTAGGAAACGTGTTTGTGCTTTTGTTCTGTGTACAATTATGGCAAAACTTATTTGTAACGTCTTTTGTAAGAAATTCACCTTAGCTTTAACTGGAACCATGCCTAAAGTGTCATTACTGAAGGCTACGTACATTCCTTTGTTTATGTGTGGAGCAGTTGGATAGTTGATCAACTGTCTCACCAAAAAGTTGTGGGTTCAATTCCCGCCAAACGTAAACCATCATTTAAAGATAATTTCTCGTCTGTATTTATCAGCCATACCATTATGAAACCCTGCAAATCTTTATTGACCCTGGTCTTTGGCAAAACATATAACAGTAAAAATCATTATCAATATATGAAGATTCATTCCAACCCTTTAACAAAGACATCTTGGTATTAGTGAGGGAATTTATAATTATTGTTAAATTAATAGTTTGTTGATACAGTTCGAGTATAAGCAGTACTGTAAAACAGTCTTAACCCACTTAGTGACTGGTGTGTTAATCCAATGTAGAAACATTATAACCTTGCGTATCATGAATTAAAGTAGCTTCATCAATTTTGTAGATGCGACGACACNCCATCCTGTCTGAACATCTATTTGTATAGCTTCCTGCACTACCGTTACGATGAAGCCGTAACTGTGNACCCTAAAATTTAAGTTTGTATGATGAATTAAACCTCCTAGTTACATTTTCTACCAAGAAAAGTAAAGGTTATCATGCATTTAAGAGAGAAATTTGGAGATAATTCACTTGTTTTTAAAGTAATAAGACATGTACAAAATTTTGTTCCAAACATTATTCACGTTCAAGCAATTATGAACATTACAACTGTTTTGTGTTTTTAGTAGTTGTCACATCTAATTTATGGTTTTTAGTATTTGAATCTATTTTTGGTATTGACATTTTCTAAAGTACAGCAATATACAGTATGTTTATAAGAGTAAAAATGGTAATATACCCTACTATTTACAGTTGACTGCATGGAACATTGATGAATTTTTAAGGGGTGATAATTTGTGTATTAAATTCTGTAATTGCTGATTTAAGATGGTGGATAGCAATATAGAAAGGTTTTGAAGGACGTTGCATAGATGGGAGTTACTTACTTACGATACTATTTTATATTAATTTAATAAAAAAGTTTTGGTTTGCATGGAGTGTTAAAAATTGAATAGTCCATTCAAACTCCCCCAAGTGGAAACCGTTCCAAAACAATTGGAAGATTTTCCAATATGGGCAGTTTCCAAACGAGGGTTTGCTTCTAATGCTAAATCTTACCATCAACACCTGCAACTTGTACTTGTGCACATTATTAAAATGTACAATTTCAAAGGTTTCATTCAGCATGTCTACAGATTCTGAAATTTAACGTTAGTGCCATTTACTCAATAAACTCCCCCAACTGCAAAGTGTTCCAAAACAAATGGAGGAGTTGCCAAAAGAGGAAGTGTTACAAACTTCTCAACTGGCAACTTCCCCAATTGGTAACNCAAAGCTGCATTCTAGATTCTAGAANGTTCCACCTCTATTGAATAAATTGAAGATTGTGGTATTGGCACATAAGGTAATGACTGAGGTGCAGTGTAGTAACCAATAACATTACAGTTAAATGTCAACTCTCCCTCTTCAGAATACACTCATTCCAGTGTTCTTGAAGTTTTCGTATTTCAGTTTCAAAGCAGTCTTTCGGCTGGCGTCGCCTCAACACCATATCGGGACTGCATTTTTTTTAATGCCTTATCATTCAACCTGAGTGTTTTTTGCATTGCAAGTGTTGTTTTAGCGTCCCAAACAGATGGGCCACATCAGCTAAAGGACTGTTGAAACTGAAATATGGCAAATTCCAAGAACACTGGAACAAATGTATTAATTAATGGTTCTATTGATTGTTTGATTAATAAACAATAAAGTCGAGGTCAAAATTGAACATACTGAAAAAACCTGAATTTTTTTAAATAAATTTTTATTGATCCTTAAGTAAATAACAAAGTTTAATTTCATATTTTATTCTTAAGAGTCTGCGTCACTCTTACCAAACAAAGACCAAAATTGAAAAAGTAGCTCACTGCGTCACTTCAAAATTCTTCCCTTTACACGCTGGTGCATGATTTGTTAAAAACTATAAAGTATTAAGTGCNCAATTTGAGTTCTTCTTAAAATCAGACATTCTTTTCGTTAGAACAGAGATTGCGTACTTAATACACTATAGTTTTTAACAAATCNTGCACCAGNGTGTAAAGGGAAGAATTTTGAAGTGACGNAGTNAGCTACTTTTTCAATTNTGGTCTTTGTTTGGTAAGAGTGATGCAAAATGTAAATTGAATATAATGATGCAGACTCTTAATAATTGCCTACAACATCTAACGACAAAAGTACAAATTCTGACTCGTGCAGTGAACCAAATTAAACCTTTAGACGTGAGCTTTGAGGTCAGTTCAGTAAGTAGATAGATTGCTGAAGAAGACAAAACAAACATTTTTTTTTTTTATGATAAGCAACTTACGAAACCTATAATGCAAAAGCACCATGAGTGCCAAAAGTAAACACGACCGCTGTTCAGATGTTTCAACAGCAAAAAAAAAAAATAGTTTTCCATTTGAAAAGCAGAGCGCTGAACATTGTGTAATAGCAAGTGTTATCCTTTTTTGACTGATGCAAGATGTTTTCTTGAATTTCTGTAGGGTTCTTGTGTAATGTCACATTTACCAAGGCAGATTCTGGCAAAAAACTAAATTTTGTGTGCAAGAGATTTTTATTCGGTGCCAATGATTTTTTAAGTAGGTAGAGCTTAACTCTCACGAAAATAATCACCCTGGCAACACTGAGAGCTTGCCTTAAANACTATGCACGCCTTGCCACTGGTCTTTAGATGTCTGGAACAAAAAATACTATGTAAAGCGAATCATAAATAATTCTGTTTTTGTTCTGTTCAACTGGTCGGACGAATCTCATTCCAAAATAAAATTATTTCTTAGTTATTTGATTACTTATGGCATGAAGCAGAATTTCTGGAAATCTTAATTTATCATTTCAGGCATTTACACTGGTTTGATTCAGATTTACAACACAAAAATGAAATATGATCGTAGTCCTCCTATACCTGTATTTTATTTTTAAGCTACAGATATTCAGTACAGTAGTTTAATAATCTCCTTTTCTTTTGTTAGTTTATGTGGCACCTAAACAAAATTAGTTTTAATTTTTACTTGTATATTATATGACAAGAACTTTAATATTGATTTTCTCTGTGTAAATATTAGCCCAACTGGACATCAATCATAAAGACATGCAACTTGTGGCGCAACTTTGACGACATCCAAGATTCGTGGGCTAGTGTGGAAAGTATAATCGATTATTACGGAGACAACCAAGATACCATTGTTCCTAATGCTGGTCCAGGACACTGGAATGATCCTGACATGGTAAGCGTTGCTGAATATTTGTACGAAGATTATTGTNGTGCTTTCTTGTTTAACACTTTTTGGTCAGTCAATAGTCCTCTCAAATGAAAAATTGTTGTGGTCTAAGCGCATTTTTTTTTAAATGTTATGGGCAAGTTAACTTTTTCATGCTTTTTATTTCCATAAAATTTAAACAAATTTTTAGAAGCTGTCGCAATGTTATAAAATTTAATTTTTGGTTTTAGCATGGTTGGATAGCTACGTCATGAGCCTATCACCACACCAAATTGCAATGTCTAATCTCGAACAGTTTAAAATTTGATTTTTTTTTTCTTATACTGGCTACTAAAAAAAATCACAGCCACTAGGATAGAGATATAAACATGCAGTTTGCAGCAAAAGTACTATCTTTTTTTTAAGCACAGTCAGATCCAGCATTAACATTGGTGATATTCATTTAAGAAGCGTGTTAGTGACAATGATGCATTTGTATTCATGTTGTGCATTTTTATTGTACTTTTCTCGATTGTCGAATTGCTTTGTGTGCTACGTTTCGGAGGGAAACTTCCTCCGACCTCACCCTTCACCTTGTCTCTCTCTCTCTCTCTCTCTATCTCCTTGGTGCCTCTCTGGTGTGATACCTCTCACTTCTCCAGTTGGTTGGTCGGGCATTGAACCACGGACTTTGGAGTTCACAATCAGCTGTCGTTACTATTTGTCTGCCCTCTACGACAGCTGATCGTGAACTCCAAAGTCCGTGGTTCAATGCCCGACCAAACCGACAGGAGAAGTGAGAGGTATCACACCAGAGAGGCACCAAGGAGAAAGAGAGACAAGGTGAAGGGTGAAGACGGATGAAGTTTCCCTCCGAAACATAACACACAAAGCAATTAGACAATCGAGAAAAGTCCAATAAAAATGCACAATATGAATATTGGTGACATTGATTAAAGTATAGGGATGACAGGGATACTACTTAAAATCAGGGGTGTGTCTTAACATTTTACAAACGCTGTAAAGACAGCTGGAACAAGCATTGCATAGGAAAGACTATTATATCACACTCTATAGTCTAAACATTACTAATTTCAATGGCATACTCTCCACATTAATTTGTGTAAGTCTTTTCAGATTACCATATGATAACACCACTCCTTTTTTTCACATCAAAGTACATGTGGATTTGTATTTTTTCCTTGATATTTTTGTTTAGCCGTCTTTAGTTTTTGTCTAGCTGGGCACGTCATGCGCTTGAATATTTGTTGTAAAGCTGCAGTTCACGTAGACGTGTTTTTATAGTTATGTGCATCACTTCACTCAGGTTGTTTGTTTACTCGTGAACACAAGGTTACTTAACACNTCTTAAAAGTTTTAGCAGAATTTAGGTTATGTACGAGTTCAGTGTCTGTAATAAGCAGGAGGAGATGGTCAGTCAAAAGGTAAGATTAACTGAGAGTACTAATTAAAGGCCCTATCATACTATGCCGATTGCCTTACAATTTGTCACCCGGTGACACAAATCCAGCATTTTGTATGTGTGTTGCTCAGCAATTTGTGAGGTAAATAATATCCTGTCTTCAGCAACTTGCTAGGCGCCGCCGCACGCCGGAGATCCCAGGTTCGATTCCTGGCTAGGGCTGGGTGTTATCCACTGTCTCAATAAAAAGTGCTCATCACCTTCATAAACATAATGTGTGCTGGGTATGTGTAAACCGGCTCGAATGACCCACGTGTAGTCGAGTAGCCGTAAAACCGCACATCATCATCATGCTAGGCGACACCACACGTATTGTGTGCGTGAAATAAAGCCGATTTGTTGAAAATCACTTGTGTTGATGTTAAATTGCAATTTCGTTCTCAGACAATTACTTGAATCAAAGATGTTAACATTTGACTGAGAAAATTTACTACCTCCATGGGTATTGAACCGTGGCTCTAAGCAACTCATTCTTCAGCTCGGCGACCTTTCAAGCCATAGACAAACCTCAGCAGTCTCGGACAAGAGCTGGAGAATATTTTCCACAGGTCCTGGGTTCAATTCCTGCTGAGGGCGATACATTTTCACGGTAAAATTTAAATGTATCATACGTGCATTAGTTTACAAATTTAACGTAGTTATATTGTGCAATGGTTACAGGATTGCATATCTATATATGTATGTAAAGTTTTATGTGGAAATAATGAAACTAGATAGAGACTGAAAAGAAAATAATTAAAAACAAACGGCGATGATTTTTGCAGAAGTAGCCGGAAAGCAAACAGATTCAAAACGGCACTAGNTGTCAAGTTGCCAGTACATCACCAGTGTGTAACAGGGTCTTAAAAGCTAATTTTCTTGTAGGATTTGCTGATTTTTAATCAAATCAGGCAGAGATTGACTACGTATATCTGGTCGTGCAGAAACAGGACGGTCATTTTTTTTTTTTTTTTACATTGCTTGAATCAGTGCCAAACTGGAATTTGTGCACATTCTAACTTCTAAGTTCTCCCAAGTACCAATTTACACCATTAATCCAGAACTGGAATTACATCCATGGAGTCTAATTATAAAGAGCTTGTGAAAAAGGTCTTTGTTGTTTGTGTTTGTAAAGGTTGCTTTTACTAATGTTTTATTTCTTGTATATCTAGCTGATTATTGGAAACTTTGGTTTGAGCTACGACCAGAGTAAAGCCCAGATGGCTCTGTGGGCTATTTTTGCAGCTCCTTTGCTTATGTCCAACGATCTCAGATCTCTGCGACCGGAATTCAAGGCCATTCTTCAAAACAAAGCGATTATTGCCGTAAACCAAGATCCTTTGGGCATTCAGGGACGTCGTATTTACAAGGTTAGTGTTTTTTTGTGGTTGTTCTAATTTGCTTTGCAAAGCACTGTGAAGTAAAATATCTAAAGCTGTACAAAATCAACTATACATATTAATCATTTTACAAAGAAGTTAGTAGAGCAAGTTCGGTTTGTATTTATCATAAATATCGTTATTATAAACGTTTGAATGTCAATAATGTTTCCTTCACTACAGAGTTCGTTATAGTAAAAAACTGTTATTTTACACGAGTCTAATTTATATAGCTGATTGTAAGTGAGTGACTGATGCTAATTCTAGCCATGATGCAGAAGAGCTAGAGAAAAATGTGTAAATACAAAAGTTGTTCAGCTTGGTATGAAACCTACAGAAAAAATAGAAAATCCGACATTTTTTTTTTTTTTGTTCCGTGTCATCACAATATCTTCCAAACGGTGTGTTGTGCGGTAAAAAGTTGTATCACAAAAAATGTTTATTTTGGCCCAAAACATCTGATCCACTACTTCACAATATCTTCCAAACGGTGTGTGGTGCGGTAAAAAGTCGTATCACAAAAAATGTTTATTTTGGCCCAAAACATCTGATCCACTACTTCAATTTTAAAATTTCCGCCATTTTGGATTTTCGTTGCTGTGGAAACCGTGCGCACGGTCTTTCACTGTGTGCACTGTCTTTCAGCGTACCTCGACTCCACCATGTTTGTTGTTGTTAAGCCGATTGTCGTTTTTTTATTTCGGTTTGTGTTTACATTGTTTTCTGTTTAAACTCACACCAGAAACTTAAAGTTAATAAATTGAAGGTTAGACAATCTGTTTGATTTATTAAACTTCAAATTAATTTTAACCACTTTCATTATACAATTACAGGTAGTGTTTAATTTTTAAAAAAGAAAATTAATGACACCTGAAAAATACTATAGTATAGCCTATATTGAAAACTGAAACTTTGCTACTTGAAAGCTGAGTAATTGAAGCCGCCATAGGCGGTGCAAAATTGCTCGTATTAAGATATGCTTGTATGCGTTTTCTGATAGGAATGTTGAAAGTGGAGTCTCATTGAATAAGTATTTTTATGAAAAAGAACTCACAATTGGCCGAGTCGCATGAGTACAAAATTCAGTATTTTTGAAGCAATGTTATGACGATCTCCATTGGACTTAAGATNTCGAAACTACTCGGCCGAATGGTCTGTGGTACGAGAACTCGTCAGCATTGGGCTGAAGAATAGATGCAAAGGTCTTGGGTTAAATCCCACCGGGATCGATTAAATTAAATGTTATTCATTACAACAATAACTCTATTATGTGCTAATATTCGAAAAAATACTGCATGCAGTATAAATACATAGACAAACTCAGGAACTTGAATAGAATGTTCCACGCCAAATATTGCCCATCCCTGCAGTTGCACTGAATGTTTCGACCAAACTGCATTGATGTTTCACAATGGGAGAAGTGAGCTTCGTCAGTCAGCTGATTCACTAATGCATTGCAAACTGTAAGGACGATTGTTTGAGAACCAAAAATTTCAATCTTGAATGTCTGTTGGCATGGAAAATAATTAAATGTAACTTGTCATCGATTTTTAGTTTGTTTTCTGTTAATAAGCTATTTGTGTTTGCAGGAAAATGGAGTCGAAATCTGGTCCCGTCCAATTACCCCAGTCGATGGTGATTATTACTCGTACGCTTTAGCTTTCCTTAATCGCCGTACAGATGGCACGCCTTCAGATATTGCCGTATCGCTCAAGGAGCTTGGTCTCATCAGTCCAGGAGGCTACAGTGTTCAGGTATGTCCCGAGACTGTTTAGGTGTAGATTGTACCTATCATTTTATTGTTTGTAAATTTTTTTAACAAATGAAATAAGATAAATTGAGTTGTGTGCAATTGCCATATGAAATTATTTAATTTGAGNTTGTACTTTTTTATAGGACTTGTATGAAGGAGTAGACTACGGAGTGCTCACACCAGATACCGCAATCAAAGTGAAAGTCAATCCTACAGGTAAGTTGTCAGTCTTNCATTTTAGTGACTAAAATGTGTAAATTTAGGGAATCTTACCAAAAAGAATATACAGGGTCCGGCATAGAAAACTGACGGTTTTCAAATTGAAATATCGACCAGACTACATGATTTGTATACATTATTTTATTTCAGAATTACAGTATATCTCAAAGCATTTATACTTGCATCAATTACCTCTTGAAAATTGTGTTCCTCACAAGGGAACTATGGGAGTCATCGATCGAGGTGAGAAGTCAATCCGGTGCAATCCGATAGAGAATGTAATGCCAAATCCAATGTGGCCAATCAAATATTCAGAATATTGATCTGTGTGGTCCAAATGACCAAAAACTGTTTGTACATTGGAGATATCAAACAGACAGAAAGAATAAGAAGCAGCTGGTTGGGTGGTGCAGTGGTAAGAAGTTGGGCTTTAGAGGCAGAGGTCAGTGGTTCGAATCTGCTGATTGTTGTTTAGCAGAGTATATATATTTTGATTATGAGCTGTTGTATCGAGTCAATATTACACACAGTGCCAGAGACAGAGAGCTCAAACGCCATTCTTTAATTCATAATCAATTTCGTGCGTCCCGTTTCAAGGTGGTATTCAAATATTCATGGCACACAGCTGGCTTCTTCAACGAGCATCCTGGTCCCTTCCTTACTCACGTTTAATTTTGTTTCCCAAACGAACTGTCTTTGATTTGTTGTCAATCGTTGGATGCCAAGAATCATCGTTCATCAAGTNTGCTCACTGTGAACAGTTTCTATGTTTTCAGCATTTTTCCGTGATTTATACACTCACTTTTCAGAATACTAAACAGTTAACGTGNTGNAGTTTGCAAATATTCATGAGCAATGGAGTTATTATATGTGTGATTTGTAAAA
>KZ873711.1:30517-41152 GCA_003456935.1 Machilis hrabei
TTACGTCTTTCAGGCTTCGCCTGAAAGACGTAGCGAATTTAATTTTTCGTAGCTTGGTAAGTGAACGAAAATTGGCGTTTTAAGCGAAACGACATTTCGCGCTACGCTTCGTTTGGATATGACAGAATCGATGCTGGTACTGTACGTATAATTTTCGCTTGGTAGAAAAAAAGTAAAATAAAATAAAATTCAGCAACCATATAACATTCTGGGTGGAGTGTGGATTTTGTTAACAAGATCCAACTTTTACTGAACATAATTTAAGGCATACTCCTTTTTACACACATTTTAAGTAAAAATTTACGTTTTGCATTTATCTTCAAACACTGCCTTCTGTCCCGAGTCGCAAAAGATAGTTGAATGAGGCTCGGAATTAATGTTTTATTTTTTTTAATACACCGTAACACGTGGGAACATATGCCAAAATGTGTGATGAGTTTATCCTACACGTTGGAAGCGAGCGATGTGAAAGAAAGCATCAAAAATTTCAGAAAATTATATTAACAATACTCGTATGCTAAATTACATAGTATCAGTACTCTGTTTAGCTTTTAAAACCTGAGCGTGTCTACTTTAAAACGTTAAGTAGCACTTTCTAACATTGTTTCAGGGTCCCGTGTGTGTAACAGCTCTTCACGAAACTCACTTGGGAGGTAAACTTCCCAACGGAGACGTGAGTCGACGCATTTCACCCCTTTCGTCCTCCACGGGAGGAACACTAACCGGTGTTAGGACTCCAGACATTGGAAATCGTAATGCAGGTGAGTTGTTCGTAGACATGATTTATTATACAGAAAAGTGAAATTTTAAAACTTACATCAAAGCCATAATCTTAAAATTACAATGTTGAAATTTTTTTCAGCTAAAAATAGTGTTTTAATTTTTGATGGAAAACATTAGCGTCATCATATTTTGAATCCAATTGTTTTGACAACAGTGCTGGCTCATTGTGGTTAGTTTTTATAGTACAATAGATTAAATTGGTGTTTTTCCAGGCCTCATATACTTTCCAGTTGGTGCAATACTATAGCGGTACTTGACATTTTTATTTGGTCAACTTAAGTGGTCAAATTACTTACACTTAAATTATCATAAGTTAACTATTGACACTTCATAACCTAGTATCACACGACAATGAGTGTCAAATTTACCAACAAAAAGCTTTTGGATTCCAATTAATGAGAAAGTTTATAGAAACTTTTAACTTTTATGTCGTATTTGTACTTAAGTGTATATCCACTGACAAAATAGAGTCATCGAAAAATAATGATTGGACTTTAAAATTAAATATCTTCTCAACTATGTAAGGAAAATTAATTACATTTGTTCAGAAACGTTTAAAAGCTCTTAAAGATCAACGTCATACCTTAATAAGTCTCGATGTGCATATTATGTGTTGCGCTATAAAGGTTTAATATACAGTCCATCCAGGTTCAGTGAAGTATGTCCTGTAGTACTGTGTATTTTCAACTGCATAGATCAAATTTTTCTCTAACCCCCATATGAAAATATCCAAGGGTGTTATTTCAGGATTTGAAGGAGGACCAGCTATCAGTAAAATTTGATTTACACCCGAAGTACCATGTACCAATGTACTCTCTGCTACATGGTCACCCTGTTACTGACTCACTGATCACGTCCAGTTACGAGAATGAAATTGTGTGGATGTATACATTGCTTCATTAGCATTACAGTGGAGATACAGGAATAAAACTTGGGAAGTTTTTACATGGTATACATTAACTCCCACATTTATATGTATCCAATTTTAAAAATAAAATCAACCTAAAAAATATCGCTATTCATTATAGATGACCCTACTTAAGTACTGGGATAGTTTCACATAATATTGATGCATGAACATCACTTATCATGTGTATAGATTCAAACAGTTACTGTATCTTTTGAAATGTGTGGGAGAAAAATAGAATACTACAGGTTTGTGTTACATCTTATCGTATAAATTGTATTAGACTGCAACTGTGTGGTATACACTTTTCTAAATATAGCATCGGAAGGTCCTGGGTTTAATACCCGGTGCTGACTCCTAGCCCTTCAGGAGTATACAGGGTTATCCTACGAGTCTGTACTCCACATTAAGGTATGGTCGTAGGCTCTTTCGAGAGGGACGTTAAAAGTGGGGTCCGTTAGATAAGTTTTCGATGTAAAAGAACCCACCACGTATGTCTAAAGTGTGAATGGCAAAATTCAATCGTCCTGAAGCGTCGTTGCTACGCGTATGGGGTCTCCATTGGGCCTAAGATGTCAAAACTGTAGGACTATAAACCAATAGCATTGGTAACGAAGTTATCGGAAATTCGGCCTTGAACATAGGCCTCCTAGCCTGTATTAGTCTGCCGAAACAGTTGGTAGGTTAACGGAAATGAGAATATTTAAATTGCAATACTGTCATTGTTTTATCACAAATACATCACACTCGAATAGGCATAGTATGCGTTATTCCTAAACTATGGGTCTGTGCCGAAATATATTTATTGTAAACGATTCTGTGGCCACTCCATCTTCGGATTAACCCATTATAGATTTGAAGGGCAGCCTCCTCCGAGCTATTATTCAGACCTATAAAGAGAGCTACTCTACACGTTGTTTCGATGACATGTGATAAATACATCATTTTATATGAACTGAAAACACATTACACTAAAAGAAAAAACTTTCAATAAAAACGCCCGTGCTTAACTGTTAAGCTTTGAGGTTATTTATAAAAAGAACTATCTCTGTCAAATGCGTCGATACACCTTTATTGTGAAGGTCACATTCATGCAGAAATGACACAGCTTTGCCTTTATTCCACACAGTACTGATTTTAAACGGTGATTCCAATTTGGCAACGCCGTTAACGAAAGTCTGTCACAGAATCGCGTTGTATTGATGACTCGTTTGTAGTTTGGCTAAGCAGCACGTAACCGCTGCGGCCTTTCTTTCTTTGGTGATAGTACCAGGGGGGATTTTTTTGTCGTACCCAAGTTTTTTGATGGCACAAACAGGTCAATGCCATTCCAAAGAATTTGCATAAACTTGCTCCGTATACCATTTATATCATCGCAACTATTACAGAACATCTGAAAATTAAGGTAGTGTTTACTTAAAATTTCGCGAAAGCCTACTAAGTTCGCCTTGTTAAAATTGAAAATGTTACGTCCAAACTCTTTTACAATTATTGGTTGCAACGTCACCGTGGTAACAATTTTGAGCTGATCGCTAATGCCATCTTCAACGCTGACATTTCTAATACTAGTGGGGTTATTGGTTAAAAGTAAATCAAGAATGTTATTAAATCACGTTGGTAACTGAACTACCTGCTTCATCGCATAAGTTTGTATTATGTCTAGTATACAATGTGCTTATTCTATTGCACTGCACCCTTGCTTTACAACTGATAGGTCCCAGTTTATGTCTGGGAGATTAAAGTCAACCCCTATGAACACTAGACTGTCTTTACTCTGACTGAAAGCTTGATGAACGGAGCGTTTAAACTCCTCCGATACTGTCGAATCTGATTGTGGAGGACGATAAAAGGATGATAAATACACTGTCTTTCCATTAGCTAAAGTTATGGAACACCAAACAATCTCGCAACCAGTTTCACACCTATCTTCTCCAGTAGCAATAAATTTATCTTTAATAGACGCCCAATCCTATCTCTTCTAAAGATATGATAACCTGGCTGAAATATTTCACAAGATGATATATTCTCTGTCAACCATGATTCTGTACCTAACACAAAGTCGGCATCCGTTTACTCTAATAAAGCACATATTTCTAACTTTTTGTTACACAGACTCCTGCAATTTACTGTCACTATTATAACATCTCTTATTTCATTATTGACCTCAATCCTTGATGACAATGTAACATCACTCTTCAATTTACAAGACTCTGACAAATTCTTAATTCTAAAAAACTACTTAACAACTTAGTGTTTACCTTAGCCGCAGCCTCACAGGTGTAGTGAACCCCTGATTTATCCAGCAGATGATCACAAAGATCCCACTCCGGCCTCAAATCGATGAACTCTCTTCCCTGGTCTTGACACATTTTCTCAATAAGGTCATTTATTCCTGAAATCCGACTCCACACCAGTGCACCTCAATCCGTCCGTGGTATAACCGTAATAAATGCCAGTCTTATACGTTTTTCCATCTTCTGTTGGATTTCTGAGACAGTTTCAGAAATATGGCAGAAGTCAGGCATTATTTATTCCGATCCTCTGGAGCAGGCGTCGTTAACATCAATACGTGCTAACACTTCAACATCTCCATCAATGCTTTGTAAAGTATTTGGCAATGCTGAAATGACATCCCTGATCTTGCCTCCAGACATAGAGTGAAGCATAAATGAATCCCTGTGAAAGCCGGCTATGCTGATAACTGGCCTGATTAGACGTCTAACATTGGAACATCCAATAATTAAGGTCTTCTGCTTACTGACTGCTGGATTTTCTGGTACTGCTGACTCTTCAGTCCAACTCTCAATTTTACTTACATCCTGAGATGATCCTCACTCTTCCGATTCTTCATTTACCGCTGGTTGTTCTGCGATTGGCGTTTCTTCATTCTGGACTGATCTTCTGTCATCTCTCTGGGTCTTCATCTTCTCTACGGTCTCCTCCAGGGCCTGCAGACGAGTTTTTAAATCCTTGTTTTCCTGACAGAGATCCTCACAAATTGCAATGAACGTGACATAATTATATTCCAGTTACATTAAATACACACTGAAACAAAAAGCACTCGCTATATTAGGCTAAATAAAAAAAAAAGAAAACGATACAACAGATATTAATTTAAAAACACTAAATCACACAATATGAAAAGAAACTTATAATGAATTAGATAACATCAACTTAAACTAATTCTTAATCCTAATTGCTTATATCTAAATATTGTCTGAATCAACGCTCAAAAAAGGCACGTCAAAATGTTTGTGTTGTTTTGTAACTGATAACAGCAACAGTCAACACGCTTAAGAAGGCTGTTGAACATCTATTACCCTGTCACAGACCGGTCTGCCACCTACCAAAAGAACCTACTTGCTATATAATTGGAATACATTTTCTTTGCAGGAAAAGAGTAGACCAAGTACAGAAACTTTATGTAATTATCATTTGAAGAACAATAACATGAAAACTTACAATGAACTAACTAACAATTAGTAGAAAGTAACGAATACTCACAACTGCCTGATAAGATTATGAAACTTCACTAATTACAGAAGAATGCAAAACCTTGCTTTTATATGCAAAAGCGAAAGTAAAATAATCAATGACACACACTCTCGAAGTACGATGGGGGTTTCGTATAACTAACAAAAGTAACAAAACCAGTTACAAATATTAAATGAAGTTTAATCATTAATACATTATTTTTAATGTAACATAATTAGTCCACATAATATGAAAAGATCTCATTTTCAGTTTTCGAGATTACTTTTCCTAATTTATCATGATCTGTAGTAACTTTTCCCTTAAATAAAAACACGGCTCATTTTTAAAAGTTTTAGATTACTAACCTCATAATTACCAAAGACGTTCTCTCTCCTCTATCCAGCACTTCCATTCATGGAACAAGTTGCAGAAGTTCCACAAAATAGGCCGTTTTCTTAAAGGAGGCATTTTGGCCCAAAATTATAAAACATGATGATGATGCACTAATTACTTAACTTTTAGAAGTTCATAATATTGGTGTTAACAACTTTTCCCTTAAAAGACCAGGTCCGTAATTGGCAAACCGATGAGTAAGAAAAAAAGGTATTAAAAATATATTTGCAAGGAAATCACGATTATGATGATCCTGATGTAGTACTGAAAATACGTATTAGAGTTTAGTTGCTACAACACTAAAATGAGAAACATGTAAATTTTAGCCCCATAATAGTGTTATTAGATTTGACCCAAAATTAGAATACTGAAAAACAATCGGAGACAATATATGATTCAATAAAAGGCATGACCATCATTATAACACCATATAAATAATGAATTCAGCATGTCACAGAGTCAAACAGGTACTGATAGATGCTTATGAAAAGTTGTTTTCGCCTGGTGAACTTAGTTTGACGGTCTCAAATATTACGTTCTAGCTGATGGTCAACATATGGGGTTATACCAAAGATATACCGCACATGATCAATTACACTAAACTTCAGGAACCTAATGAGAACTGCCCCACGACGATACTAAACTGCAACATTAAAGTCTTAGCAAATACACCACTTGATGTAGAGGTATTCCTCTCAGCAATGACAGTTTGTTCGACCCTTTCACCAGGAGGGTTTCGAACCCGATCTTGATGGAACGTGTTTCTGAAGACGACTTAGTGCCATTATGTTTTTCAACTCAGTTTCTCCCAGTACCAGATGAACAGTTGCTGTCAAGGGGCAAGTTGAACACTTTACATGGCAACACGATGTCACAGGCCTACTTCGAGTAAATTGTTGTCAACAATCTATCGCATAATATTTGTTGCCAAAGTAGTCTCAATTTGAAAATATGTTATACTACAATCCTTAAACGCCATCATATGAAGTGTAAATTTCGTTTCGTAATCCTTCTTTGAGGACCAATACCAGGTCTAAGAGTATGTGTACATTTAAAGAACATTGAAAACTTCCAGTATTGTGTGGGAATCAAACCCGTGACTTCTCGTACGAGAGCTGGTTGACTAACCAATCACTCTGCGTTAAATTTTCTGAATGTTTTTCATGTGATGTTTGTAATTGTCCAATAATCACTAAACATGAAATGACCCAATAGGTATCGGTACTTACAAAGCTTTATAAATGGCGCATAAGAATTCCAGAGCATGATAGGGTGTGAAAAAATAATTATTTTTAAAAAATGTCGTTCAACGCGTCGTTGTCGAGTAAAACGCAATTAAATATATAGATGTGGCAACGTCGCTGAATAACTGAACATTTATTTTTCGGAAATGACCTCTGTTTAGCTGTGTATTCACAATAGCGTGATAGTAACGCGTAAGCTATTGTAAAAGCAAGAATTTTGGCCACTCGGGTCAAAACATCACGCTTTTTATTATTAGAAACGGATAAGCTCTTCAAATGTAACCTCACTAACAGATTTAATATTGGTTGTTATTAATATTTCATTTTCGATTCTTAGATTCATCACGTTTTAAAATTATATAACTTATTTATTTTGATTTACATTGCCACCGTTATTCATGTTTACTATTTCTTTTCAAATACTAATCAATTACATGTAATTTATTGTTATTGTTTTATTTAAGTGTGTGCTTAGAATTTGCTATTTTATAGTTTTTCTTATTAGGTATTATATTATTGTTTAATTATTTAATATTTACGTTAATAAATTTTTTGGGGGAGGCGTGTAGCGTAAGATTAGTACAGTACCAGCATCGATTTTGTCTAATCCAAACGAAGCGTAGCGCAAATTTCGTTTCGCTTAAAACGTAAATTTTCGTTCACTTACCAAGCTACGAAAAATTACATTCGCCATTACGTCTTTCAGGCTTCGCCTGAAAGACGTAGCGAATGTAATTTTTCGTAGCTTGGTAAGTGAACGAAAATTTACGTTTTAAGCGAAACGAAATTTGCGCTACGCTTCGTTTGGATTAGACAAAATCGATGCTGGTACTGTAAGTCTGAGGAGCTTTTGTTAAGTTGGTTTGTTGTCTCCAGAGAGTACGTAGGTGGTTGGTTGCTTGGCTCTCTAGGAGGGTGGTCACTTCTGTTAGTTTATATCCATTCCTTTTTTTACAACGTTTTGTGGTTCTTTCAACCTTCTTTTGTTTCGGTGGCTTAAGATCTTTGATCTTTAATCTACTGAAACAAAAGCAATACAGACTCTACATCCACAGGTATCATACAGCTAAGAAACTGTTCTTAAAACAGATCATAATGTCATATCCTTTGAGTCTGCTTCCTGCACGTCAATTCACTGTATTTAAATACTTTAACAGCTTTAGATTTGTGTATTGGTTTAGCATCATTGTTGCATAAGTTTAAGGAGAACTGGTAGTATTTAAAGGCTTTTGCCAGACAGGAACGGGTTAGACATTCGTCAATCGCTGAAGACGTTGTTACACTCGAAAGCTATGTATTCATTAGACGAATATTGTGAAATGCGTCTTATTTGGAGAGAATACCATGGATATGCGTTGGCTGCATCCCTGGAATACGCTTTCCGCTACCAAAGGTGCCGTAATTTAGATTCAAATGTTATTTGACGGCTGGATTAACGGATGACAGAATCTGGGACTGGCACCATCCCCAACTTGACCTGATAGAGGACGAGCATTATCTGTACGAACGGTACAGATGGAGGAAAATGTAATGCAGATAGTGTTGGAAGAAAAGACGAGTAGCACTCTCCAGATCGTAAGGCAAATATGTGTGAACAATAAGACCGTTCGTAGAATTTTTCATGTCGAGGGATTGCATCCATTTCATTACACAATAGTCCACGCCTTAAAACTTGATTACTACCAACACAGCATTCATTATTGTGAATAAGCTGCTGATCCAAATTTTTTAGTGTGAATTCTATGGACCTATGAAGCCCGTTTTGCTTGAGATGGAATTTTCAACTCCCACAATAGTCATGAGTGGACATTGGTGAACCCGCACGTCATCCATGAATGGCAGGAACAGGTCCAATACAGCATCAATGATTGGGGGATACTGTTATAGGACAACATCTTCCTGATCGCTTAAATGCTGACAACTATGAGATGTTCTTACGTAACATTCTTCCAGTACTGCTAGAAAACGTTCCGCCAGCAATCCAGCAACAACTTTGGTTTCAGCATAATGGGGCTCCAGCCCACTTCGGTGTCAGGGTACAGCAATTCTAGACACGACGTATCCATGCAAATGGATTGGACATCTCTGCCATCAACCTTGGTCTGCAAAAGATCTCTGGATCTTAAACCTCTGTATTTCATTTTGGGGATCCATCTCCAATAATTAATTTACAGGACACCACCAATTAGCAGGAATGGTTTAGTCGCAAAACTCCATACAGCCGTCACAACCGTTGTTGATGTTATTCTTCAACGAGTAATAGCAAGCATTCCCAACGAGCTCATGAAGGGTAGCCATTTTGAACACATTACAATGTAATAAATAATAGACAGTCTACTCATACCCTCTTCTCTTAGTTGCAGCATATCTTTACAATTCCATCAACTTCATTTACCATACTCCGATATCCATTCCTACCTAACACCGATTTAGACCCAAAATAAAACTGGCACGTCTGACGATGTTTGGACACGGTAATATACCCAGTCATCTAAAGTAAATTGGGTTAATTACATTAGTAGTAGAAACACAAAAGAGAACGAACGCATCTATCATAAATAAAATAAATAAATCATTAAAACAGAGTTNCAAATAAAACAATCATAATAGGGAAATTTAATACATTAGGGGTCACGGACATTTATCATAATCTAAACTTTAACAAGGAGCTAACACACCAATCACCTACAGGCACCAGTTAAAACTTTAAACAAAATATAATATGCCAAAGAATCGGGACAAATTGGTCTTCATACAGCCACCTACTTCCTGGAGACAACAAATCTATCAACCACCTACAACAAATACATTAATTACTACTCACACACAAAGATATGATAAATTCAAAAAAAGCATTAATAAAAAAAATACAATAAATAATTCTCAAAACTACAAAAATGCAAATTCAAAGCACGTGATTAAGTAAATTATAAAAAATAAATTCACACCCAATTTAGATCCCCCGGCTAAGAATTTGAATACAATGAACGCTCCGTTTGTTCTGTTTTGTGCCAAAGTTTAGGCATTAGTGGTGCCTTCGAACAAGAGTTATTAAAGGACCTGAACAAATATGGGGCCAAATTCCCTGGTCATTGAAATATTATGTTTTTGTTAATAGTTTTTATACAAGAATTCAGAGTGTCGTTTGTGCTGTTTTGTGCCCGATTCTAATGACATAAAGGTAAAATCTTAATGAGTTAGCACATTTAAAGGGGGAGGCTATCTTGACGTCAAGCTTGGGCATTTAATATGTTAATAGCTCGTTAAGATTGGTATTTTGATGTGACTACAATCGAGCACAAAACAAGATAATCGACGCTCTAAACTTTCGTATACATTTTTTAAAGACACAATATTTCAATTTGCATCAGCTTGATGTCAAGTTGGACCCCTATTTATTATTTTAATATCTCAGGTTCGAAGACAGACCCAACGCCTAAATTTTGGCACAAAACAGCACAAACCGAGCACTAATTGTATTCATATTTGTAGCCAGAGGGAAATTAAGTGGGAGGGCCAACTTGATAGTAAGTCAATAAATTATACGCAATTGCTTACTATTTGAAAAGAAACAGTAAAAATGAATAACGGTGGTAGTGTACATGAAAATTAATAAGGTNTGTAATTTCAAAACGTCATGAATATAAGCATCGAAAATNAAATAATAATAACAACCAATATTAGGTCTGTTAGTGACGTTACATTTGAAGAGCTTATCAATGTTTAATAATAAAAAGCGTTATGTTTTGACTGAGGATCGAACCCGAGTCGCCACAATTCTTGCTTTCACAAAAGCTTACGCGTTACAGTCACGCTATTGTGAATACACAGTTA
>KZ873720.1:23971-34655 GCA_003456935.1 Machilis hrabei
TTTGTGATTACACTCGAGACAATTCTACCTAGTTTCGGAGCTAAGCAACANAAAAGTCTTTGGCAACAATACAGAAAACTCGTTCTGCACGTCACTCTTCCTCTGGTAACGGAAAAAACACGCACAACGTGAGTCAAGGCTATTTTTAACGCACGCAGAAGCAGCATCAGCATTTCTGACCGGCAAAATCACATCAGAACTGTATCGAATTCACACTTCTTCAAGAGAAACTATGGCACGACAGACACCAAACACAAGGCAAGAAAGAAAGGCTCTGTTTGCAAGATGAAACTGGCTTGTTGTGGATCACTGCCTCCTTTATGTCCTTCAAAGCTACTTCATAAAACAAATACGGACCTACTAATCATAGGCCTACAGTACCAGTATCGATTCTGTCATATCCAAACGAAGCGTAGCGCGAAATTTCGTTTCGCTTAAAACGCAAATTTTCGTTCACTTACCAAGCTACGAAAAATTACATTCGCTGATACGTCTTTCAGGCTTCGCCTGAAAGACGTAGCGAATGTAATTTTTCGTAGCTTGGTAAGTGAACGAAAATTTGCGTTTTAAGCGAAACGAAATTTCGCGCTACGCTTCGTTTGGATATGACAGAATCGATGCTGGTACTGTACATATCAGACATGTAAAACACTGAGTGGCAAAATTCAAACACTTTGAGGTGTCGTTGCGCCGCGGATGAGACCTTCGTTACGCTGGTTCTATAGCGGAGTGGAACTCGGAAAGCGTGGCAGAAAACAGATACTCTAAGTCTTTTCACATTCCGAAAACAGCATTCTACAGTGGCGTCCTAACTCTTAACATTCTATCTAGCCAGTGAGTAAGAAGAACTCTGTGAAACCCATATGTACATGAGCAAAGTTTCCCAGAGCATGCCATTTTCACTTTATATTAACTTCCGTTAATTATGATCACGCCTACAGTATAAAAACACTGTACAGCATCAATAATAAGTTCGCCTTCCACTCTAGCTAGTGCAGAAGACAACACTGTGGGTCTTCTCTGCTGTAGTAAACGTTTAATATGATGGCGCTAGAAAGGGTGGACCTTTAAGTGACGTACCGCCTGGACTCCAGCCTCTGCACAACGCCTACTCGTTTTAAGCACCAAGAAAAAATTACGCGGTAGTTTTACACATAGAATATGTTTAAATCTCAAAAGAGGATAATCCTGGTGTTTCAGCAATGCTGTCTTGCTGAGCTCCGAAACTAGGTAGAATTGTCTCGAGTGTAATCACAACATTTTTTTAATTAGTTCTGGTTAAAGTAAGGTGAAATCGGCTGAACAAGCCGTACAGAACATACCTCGTACCATATAACAGTTATAATTAAATCGCTGAAGTCACAACTATGTTGATAGGAACTAGGTTAGGAATAAATTTACTATCAATATAGTCTTGACTTTAGCGATTAATTATAACTGTTACATGGTACAAGGTATGTTCTACACGGCTTGTTTGGCAGATTACGCCTTACTTTAACCAAAACTAACTAAATAAAGTTTTTGTGATTACACTCGAGGCAATTCTACCTAGTTTTGGAGCTCAGCATTGCTGACTCTTAACGAACTTTCTGAAATTCTGAAGGGGAGGTGGTTAGGTAGGTGTCAAATACAGTTTGATTGGCGCTCCAGAAACAACACTGTTGCGATTGGTATATCATTCAAGCGCCATCGTATATGAAAGGAAGTTTAGTTCTCACTGGACACCGCTGATGTAATGATAGTACGTAAATAAAGTCAACACCATTATCACAACTTATCGTAAGAACGATTACAGTAAGTATTAGATAAGATTATACGCGTACGCATTTAAGGGGTAGGGTCCAAATATTTGCGAAAAATTGAAGGCCATTATTAAAGTTCATCATTATAGTTTTGACGTGAAGCCCTTAACATTACTATAGGCCTATAGCTTTCCATTATGTACAGCCGCCTCAATGACCGAACGGTCCGATGCATGTCTCTTACGGCCACGAGTGCCGTACGAGTTCAATTCTCGCCAAAGCAGTTGGTATTTCACTGTATTAATCCTTTTATATTTTAGTAGTAGACCCCTACTCAGTGGCGGATCCAGAGATTTGCTTTGGAGGGAGCGAATATAATATCGCCTACATGTGTACTCGCCGTAACAACCCTATACTAAAAATATCACAAAATAGTAATTTATAGGCATAGATATAAATACAGGACCAGGAACGGTTTTGTCACATCCAAACGAAGCGTAGCGCCAGAAACGAAATTTCGCGCTAGCTACGCTTCGTTTGGATGTGACAAAATCGTTCCTGGTACCGTAAGTAGTCCTTAGCTTCTTAACCACTTTGTAAGATCTCCCTTTCCTTTAAGTATTCGCTAATTAATTACAGCTTTTACCCTATTTTGTGTATAAAATAAGAGCTTTTGGGGGTTGCGTTCTCCCCTATCGCTACCCCCGTGGATCCGCGCCTGACCCTACTACACTTAATTATCATCACCATCGGATCGTATAATAATTGAACCTGTTAGAGATCTGAAACAAGGAATACAAAATTGGCAGTGCAGCCCCTGTGAGTTAACAAGCAGAACCATATTACTGTAGACTATGTATTATTTACACCTACCTAACATCACCAGTAATAAATAAAGATCACAGAGTTTCGGGTTTGTTATTTTGATTGTAATCTAAATTAGAGTTTTCGGTAATTTGTGTTGGTGTCAGTCTCTATCACTTCGTATTATCGAGACTGTTCTGTATTTATCTTGAGAACTGTAGCGGTACGTCACTCCTTTGAATAGCTGACGATTAATTCGAAGTGATCGGGGCTAACACCAACTCGAATTATACGGGTAAAAACGGCAAAAACTAAGTATATAGCAATAAATAGGCTATAACGTTTTTGTACTTCTATATACGCTATTACAGATACTAATAAAACATAACTGTGGTTTCATTAATTATCTTTTATAAAATTGATACCTGTTTTTTCCAACAGTAAACTTTTTGCAAAATAAAGTAAACTGAAAGTTGATTTTATTTCTTTTCACGACGTGTCGACCTCATTTCTTTGGATATTTTTCACGGTGTTTAAACAATAGTAAAATTGCAGTTAAAAAATAAAGCAAACATCCACAATTTAGGAAGTTTATGTTTTTAACTGTAATTTTACCATTACTTTAACCACTTTGAAAAACAAAATATGAGGTCGAAACGTTGTACAAACAAACATCATATTTTGAGTTACGGTACTTTATTTGCAAGCCTTGTCTCTTCAGTAGAAACGCCAGAATGTTCCCGACCTCATTCTTCCAAACAACAATCTCCAACAGCGATTAGCTCTGTATAATAGGAATACTCTCTCCTCTGGTTTTTCCTGGCACGATCATGTTTCTGCTATATCTATAGTCAAATTCAGGGAAAGATGACTCCATACCTGACACCTTAGCGGCAAACCCAAACCTCGAACTCGTCACACCTCGCCGGCCAACCACCAGCTGCAGATAAGCGGATTAAGTGAATGACCAAGTCCAAAATCTTCAAATTTTTGTTTTTGATCTTACGTAAATAATAACGTCACCATATTAATTCTCATAAAATTTTAGTTAGGTTTGGTGACAGAACGACATGCCTACGTCAATTCTAAATGTATTAACGTGGTGATGGTATTATAACCCTTTATGCTGAGGGTTAGGAGTCAGCCCGGGATCTCCCAATCAGGAGGCGAGCACTGTACCTACCACTAAGCCAATAAACCTGTAGGTTAATCGAATTTGAAGAAAACCTTTAGCAATAAAAGTATCTACCTATTAACGTACAAGGGCTTTCGCAGGCCATAGTTGAAAAAAAAAACGTAGTAGCCTACTAGGGCTACCAGGAATAAGGTTACATCATAATCCACACACAGTAAAATGTTTCTCATATTCAGCAATTACAATGCCCTATTTATGAGATCTGTTTAGATGTTAATGATATAAAAGGTTGTGTGTAGCTGCTTTCATCGTGGTTCTTTACCATAACAATAGCACTGAAAAGGCACACTGAACATAATAGGGGTATGGGTCAGGTGCATCCATCCACAGGTGAATGTGCAACACCAGCTTTTTGATCCCCTCCACAAATGGCCTGCAACCCTTTTCTTTCACGCCATATCCGTTTCAAATCCACCATGATGATCTAACTAAATGCCAGGTGTTTGTTTATTACTGCAAAGCCATGCCATCTGTGGAAGACGTGCTTGCCTGGTCAAAAGGGGTNATATATGCTGAAGGTCTTCACACAAGCGGCTCTGGCCTCGATTACGTCACAACTCTTTCACTTTTATGCCCGTACTATGCATGAACCTCTTTCATCACGAACAACCTTCACAGTTCACACACACACACGAACACACTGTTTGGGCGGACAGGTCAACCCACCTGACTCGCACTAGCAATACTAAAGAACAACTTTTCAGCGTAGCCTGTATGAATGTTGCCAAACTTCAGACTAGACTACTGAAAATAAATGTATACATTTGTGCGATATTTCGATGTAGGCATTTAATATTGATCGATATTTTCTAAATATCGAGGATTCGAAACATTTTTATAAGTTCAGATGTTTCCAAATTAAAAAAAAAGAAAATAGATAACAAATTTTGAAAATCATACAATATCGATAAAGATTTTCGAAAATTTCGAAACTATCAAAAGTCGATATTTGATATTTTTCAAATTCGAAAGCATCTAAATCAAATATCAATATATCGGTTACATTTCGATATCGTACAAATACTGAACTTCGATATTTGAAATCCAATATCGCAGAGACCTTCTTCTAGCCAATTCATATCTTAGGTTATATTTTTCTTCGTTCTACAGGTGAACTTACAGCGTAAGACACATTAATATGTACATTTCAAACACGTGTTGTTATTAAAAAAATGTATTGTTCGTAATTACCCCAGATATCTGGGGTAGTTGGGAACACGACACCCATCTCTAGTCTCACAGATCCATACGTAAAACAAGTTTTGGTAGGTTAACAAGGAATGTTAAACACTCGAAAACAAATCTATTTGACAAGTATTTTTTCTTTATTTTAAAAATTACTTAAGATAAGAATATTTCTTATTAAAATACTAGCAACTACCGTACGCTAAAAAAGAATGGTTTGCTGCTATTCCTAACTACAGTACTACAGTGATTATTCATACGTTTCCCAAAGCCTTGTTCTTAGTTAACCTGGATTATAAAAAAACTGAAGCTAAGTAGGAACATGCAAATTAAACTAGGAAGACAAATTAATAATGAATTAGGCAAAATCATTATAACAGATTGGTTTCTCTTGGATGTGCACAGCAACACAGTAGGCTACTGAACATTCTGGAAAAAAAATTGCCATGCGAAACATGAATCCAAAACGACATATTTAAACAATTTAATAACAAAACTTTTCACAATATTCACGGAAAATGTATCTCAAGCTTACTGAAGTTTTACAAAAATGTACTTAAATTATGAAGTCTCCATGTACAACACGTATAAAACTAGCATAGCCTACTTCGTTTCTGTATTACGAGCATCATTTCTACTTATCATCTTTTTCTTCGAGCTCTAGACCGGGGGGTTGTGGGTTCGAATCCCGCGTAAGGCATGGATGTTAGTGGCCTCTATTGACCAAAATAAACATTGTTCATCATCTTGAAATTACCTATCTAATGTCGGTAGGATATTAAAAACGACTTATCATCATCATCATCATCTTCGACCCCCTCCAAAATGAAGCAAGTTTTTCCTGTCACCCCATGTTTGCCAAAATCCCAAACATCTCTATTTACTGGTAAGTAACAGCAACAAAAATGTATTGGAAGAATATATACATTATGCATGAAGTACACATAACACAATTGTTTTAATGGCAGACACCTAATTGAATTTACTTGCAAAGTACCGAAAAGTTGTTTGTTTCAGCCCGCTATTCTCAAGGGTCGATAACTTAACGAAATGTGCGTTATTAACGCATTTGCACACGTTACTGTTACCGCTGAATATCATATAACGAAAACGGGTGAATAACGTTATTCGCCTCTGTACCTTTTCAAATGGTATATTTAAAATAATGGTCTTATAAATAACGTTATTGGTGAGAACGAAAAGCATTTCGTTATTATGGTTAAAGTTGCAGGTACAATAACGTTATTGGCGGTACCGCTGTACCTACCTTTGGGGTTACAAATCGCCTAGGTATTTTGTACCAGGGGGTTCAAATTGCCTAGGCGTTTTGAACGTTTTTGTTCGTACCTACCCAAACTAAATACAACTATGTTTTGTTAGTTACGGCAATTTCGTTACTCTTACGTTTATGTTAAGTTAGTGACCCTTGGCTATTCTTACCTGTAGGCTACTATTGTTCTTGAATTCTAATTTTACCCTAAAACGCTGGTCGTAATGACTATTTACATTTTTTTTTAATCTGGGCGTATTTGCTGCGTGGAAGACTTTTCAATTACCGGTACTATAAGTCTCGTCACTTAACTTTATAACCTGCCGGTAATTATTTTAATGCGCATGCATTAGACACTTTTTACGAGTTTGGTCTTATTTTGTTCTTGTTCTAGAACAGAAATGCCGTAACAATGCTTCAGCGTCTTATTGAGGACCTTGGCCTATTCTTCAACACTTACGTTGTTATTAAAAACGTTACTGTACAGCTCATAAAACGTTCGCAAGACCTCTTACACCAGATACTAAAGCACCTTTGCACATGCGTTTCCTTAACATGTTAACCACAAAGTAAGGTCATAAACCCTTCAGTAAGATGCAAAATCAATACCAATAAAACACACTTGGAATTGTAAACTATACTTTTTATTTTGTCTATCTTACAAAACAAAACAAAAACTATTTTTTTTCTCAGGAGCGTTGCTCTTGAGGACTATTGAACGATACTCAAAGAGCATTATCCTCTCTTGTCACATGTTTAGATTAGATTGTGTTTCAATTATCTTAATTATATGTTCAACACACACATATAGGGCATCACTAACATCCATGCCTTAAGCGGGATACGAACCCACAACCTCTTGGTCCAGAGCGCGCTGTGTTAACCACTAGATCAAGCAGGCCGGCCTCTCGGTCTACCAGCCACATCTGAATGATGGCATGACCACTGAAACGTTCGTTACAATTAATTTTGATTTATTTAGCCCAGTAAACCACGACAATAAGATTTTTAATTTTTAATACATGGACACGAACAACATAGAAACAAATATTTTGTCTAAATGCACCAGTGTGTTTTGAACCTAATCGTGTGTAGGTCTAATCACGAATCGAAAATTTGTTGCGCCGATACTATTTTGCCATTTGAGATTTTTACCAGACTTGATTATTATGAGCCCTGTACCTACCAACTGCCAAATCTACATCGAACTTATGATAAACTAACTGGATCCAAAGATACTCTTGATGACCACCTATGACGGAAACATTTACGAAATAATCTACTCGAGATAATGTTCTACGCAATTTTCATGTCAATCTTTAACCCATCTCGCACGATTCTATTTACGTGCAAGATATACAGTACAAGTTGTGCGGTTCGTCTGTATGTAGGCCTACAATGGAAGAAAGCAAGAAGTCAAACACCGAGGCTGTCGTGTATTTTTCCCTCAACAAACTTTTTCACTATCCAATTCAAAAGACAGTCCAAGAATTTACCGGAATTCGACCGTCACTCAAACTGCAAATACAAGTTTGTCATACAATTCTCTTGTAAATGTTACCATAGGGAGGTTGCGTGGGACTGGGAGTGACTGTATACAACGTTGCAAAACTGCGTTGATGCTTTACAAATGGTTACTGTCTCAAACAGGGAAGGCCTACACCAAGAGTTTGAATACATAATACATGTATAATAATCGAAAACGAATGTCCTATTTCATTTAAATCGAAACGCCTGAACAAAATTCAGTCAACACGAACGACACTGGCGCTTTGCGGGTTGCTTTAAGTAACTGTGCAGGCGTTTTAGAGACTTTATTCAAACTCTTGGCGTTCCCATTATTTCCCAGTTCTTGTGTGCGATTTAATTGTAATATTTGTAGAACACCATCATAATGTACAAGTAGCCTACTTGCCAGAGTACATTTAAAAAATCACCCTATGCAAGTATATATTAATTACACCTTTGCATGTTGCGACGTGAAGAGCTTTTGTCCATAGATGAAAATTCTACTTGAGTCACACATAATCTACTTATCAGTACTGAGATGGTATCATATTTACTTGAGTGTCTACTACATAGCCATATGCAACAGTATCATATAATCTTACTTACTACATAAATAAAGGGGGCCGGCTTAAACGCGGCTTTTTTACATCTATGAAAACTTCTAAGAAAAACGTAACCAACATCCCAAATCCACACGTGCCATGGCATCGAGTTCCACGAGTTATTCAGATAACTGAGTCTACGGCCAAGTTGATGGAATAATTTTATGGATACCAGCTGCAAGAAAAAAGTTCTGGCAGGGGATTAATATAGTATGCTACAGCGTCGTGCCTACAAGCTATTAAAATTTTATTTCGTTTCAGACTAAACTTTAAATAACGCTGGGTTTAACTGGTCTAAACAATTACATAAATACCTTAAAACAAGTAAAATCTTTAACTTCAATAAGTTCTTATCTGATCAGATCAACTGAACAAGTATTTAATTTCCGTGTTGAAACACTTAAAAATAATTTCGAAAAAGTTGAAACAAACAGACACCGCTAAAGTCAAGTTAAATAAAACGTTGGCCACTGTGATGTCTTGCGAATTACAAATATTGCCAAAATAAGTGGAACAATTTTTGACACACCTGTAACTCGATTCATCATCTTGAGTTACATATCATACGCACGACTGCGTTTGCATGTCGGCACGTGGGGCCATTTCATAAAATGTTCTACTTTTTTCTATAATCAGATTTGCCATAAAAAAGCAAAGTGCCAACGTCCAGAATAACTTCTGTCTGAATAGCCGAGCACTTATCCAGTGTNACAGACACACCACCTTCTCACTTCATTGCCGCTAGCACGTGGCTCGTCACCATGGCAACATTCGTCGCCACGGAAGCGGCTTTGTGTCATTTTTTTTTTTTGTATGATTTAGCGTGAAATCTTTTAAGATTAATGTCACATCGGCGGATAAAAGTAGGAAGTGTCTTTTGTGCCCGACTCGTCAAAGCAAGATATCTCAAAAGTTGAGTGGTTATACGATGAGGAAAGTTTAAGTAGCCTTCATCTCGAAGAAGACATTTGGCCTAAACGGCCCAAAATTCGATACGTGGAAAAAGGCCTGGCATTTAAATGTCAAAAATGCCAACCCTGGCAATTCCAGCTTAAGCAATGTTCCGTCAAATGAAAAGTGGGCCAGTAATAACAATATTAAGCATGGGTTTATAAAATACGCTAGCGGATTCGTGGATGTACAGAAAAAGTTGAACGGTGTGGTTAGCTAAGGGTTATAGAATACACAAACGCTAATGCCCGGTGTACAATGAGAGTTTAGTGAGACTTTTACGAGGAGTTAGTCTGGCTACATTAAGTACCGGTAGTAAAAAAAATGTTTTTAAATAATTTTTTCTCATAACCTACACACGATTGTGGGTAGTTCTGTGAAATAATGAATAAAAAATATCCCACAATAAGTTTTTTACAGCACAAAACACGTGAAGCAGGACCATTTAAATGTCATCCCTTTAACTAATGGTTACGCCCACTAAAGCTAGTTCTCAGTGATCATTGGCCGCCGGCGCCGCGACATGCCTCGTCACTGGGGAACTAGCTTTAATCAGTGGTTTGCTTATAAAAAAACTAATTTTTAAAATAATTTTACGCTGTTTCCATTGTTTTTGAGGCAGGATTTTTCATAGCAAGTCGGCCATGTTTTGAAACTTATATTTCGTTTGTCAACTGTATTTCTGACAAATGTATATTTCACAAACTATATAACTGATTGGAACAAAATTTGTTGAGATTGTTTTGGTGGTCAATATATTTAGTCCCTACCAAAATTATGAAGTTATGTTTAAGTTTACTATATTATTAATTACAAAAATGAAAAATCACAATAAATAATTGTTTTATATAAAAATTAATTAAAACAGGTAGGCGTAAATAAAATAGGAAATATTGTTATATTTTAATGATTTTGGCAGGGACCAAAACTACATGTGTACTGGTAGTTTTATATATAAAAAATTGATTTCTGACCAATACTTTTCAAGATACCATAAAATATGTAAGTATATGTTTTACAGCAAAATTGTAAATATAATTTTAAGTATTTTTTATTTACATGCAAAAAAAAAAAATTACATAGAACCTAAAATTACAGTTGTACACAACACTCAATCCTCTGTTAGTGATAAAACAAAATGTATTTTTATTTTGTGTATTACTGTAGACAACAATATTCAGAACAGCTATTTTTAACAATGTGAAGAGTATATGCAGGGGTCGCGCTGCCGATCGTATTTTTCGCCAAATGAGATTTTTTCATATATGTGGCGAATTTTTTATTCATTGGCGATTCTTGTGGCCATTTTTTATTATCTTGGAAATCCTATAAGATTCTTAAATTTATTTCTTTTAACACTTTATTTTAATACAGTATATCCAAACGAATCGTAGCGCGAAATTTCGTTTCGCTTAAAACGCAAATT
>KZ873723.1:0-10462 GCA_003456935.1 Machilis hrabei
AAATATTTTTTTTATATTTTTTTGTTAACTTCTTTAATTTTTTAATCAATCTCGGCATTTGCAGGATGGGACATTTCTGTAGGCTACTCTATGTACGTGATTTCTGCTGTCCACTTCGGTCACGCCTTTCTGGTTAGGCAACCTGTGTGGTTCATTAACTTTCACACTTTCTCCGTTAATGACGTGTTGCTGGAGTTGAGAGTGTCTACTCGTCGTTTGGTGAGTTCTCTCGTGAGAGAGATATCTCCACGTAATAGTTGTTCGGTTCGTCCTATGTGTAATGTTAACACGTTTGCAGTAACGTGGGAGATTGTTATCGTCGCTATTATGTGTGCTGTTTATATGGTTCTAAGGAGAAGAACTTCATTTTCGTTTTGTGTATAGAGAACTCTAATTATTGCTTTTCGTCTATTTGGAAGATTGGTTTGTGTAGCAGTGTTTATCGTTTCTACGAGTTGAGACTTTGCCCTTGAGAGATCGTATGTGCTGCTGACGAGAGTTCCAGTTTACGTCACCAGGTGGAAGCAGTCATCGGACGTCCTCGCTACTATTCTGAAGGCCTGGAGACTTGGAGAGGATTGTTGTGGCCACACACCCGCCCTGAACAGCTTGTAGTGATGGGAGTGGATACGCTGAATTTCTCAGTTAATTAGACTACTATGTGTGTTTCCGTACTGTTCATGCTGAAATTGATTTCCTTTTTTTATGGTAGCAGAGTTCAGTTTAGTTGAATATATTTTCTCAGTTATGTGTTTACGTTAAAATCTAGTTTAGTTTGAATATGCACGCTGTCTGCGATGATCAAATGTAGAAGTCAGTCTTTTCTGTTATTGTAGTCGTATGATTTTTCGCTTCTATTTGAGATTAGTGTAGTTAATACTACATGCTTAAAAGCACTAATCTCCTCAGTATCAAAATTCTGTTTAGTAACACTCAAGGTTTGATGCATGCCAGAAAGGATAGCTAAATATATAGTCGGTTGGCGTGTTTAGTGCGTGTTCATTAGTTTGTTGGCCTTGAGGAGTAGCTTCTGAACGCTGCTCATGCTTACAAGTAGTCTTATTTATGATAGAACTGCTTTTGTGGTCGTTTTGATGTACGACCTGAAGTCATTTATTGAGTTCGGCATTATTTTTTCGACTAACTTTTAGTACAGTAGTTTATGAAAGGGTTTTGGTGCCCGTTCTGGCTGTGTTGCTATTTGGACTGATGATCTTTCTCGTCACGCATCTGGTTGCCGACGTAACTTTGGTCAGTTAGACTAATTGTGGACTGTGGTTGTCATTATAGTTGGAACCAGAGGTGTGTAGGGTTGATGATTCTCAGGTTCGAGTAGTGAAATCCCTTACTGCATAATTATTTATTATATGCTGATGGCAGCGATATTGCTGTGCATAATAAATGTATACTGTTTGTAAGTTCTTGCTGAATATTGGCTTGCGGCTTAATTAATGACTCTGGCTAGTGCAACTTTAATTATCCTTCTGAGTTTTATCAGCTCCGTATTAAAGTCGAGCTTACGTACGGCTTTAATTATAGTTTCTCGTTTTCGTCTTAAATTGACTGTGATAAATTTTGATATCACGGACTGGTACTGTATGCGAGGATGGATTCCAGATTAGCATATGTGATATTTACCACTCTGATAGTGCTTGGATAATATTTTAGTTGTCCATTTGTTTTGATCGACTGTTGCGAATAGTCTTGTTATAGCTTCTTTTATTCTTTTGAATTACAGGGCCTGGTTCAAGGTCGAACGGCTGTCGTTTTGTGCTACCGTCTGAAGCTGATAAGCTGGTATCAGCTGACGTATTTTTCGTGATCTTCACGAGTGAACTCGCCACATACCAACACTTCTCTGATCGTATAGATTTATTTGTTGATTGCAAGATATGTATTTGGAATATTAGAGATGAATTAAGTTATGCATGTTCTTGTGAGATTTGTTATTAGTTTTCTTTATCTGTAATAAAATTTCTGTAAAATTTTAATAGTTATCTGTTACTATTTTCTTATTATCTCGTTTCACTTTTACTCATGTTTCATTATTTTATTTTTTTTCTTCATTTTAGGTGCCCGGAAAGGCCTTAAGCCATAGTCATTTCTTTCCAGTGGCGTTCATATTATTTTAGCTTCCTTAATTCTCGAATTAATGACTTTATATATTAATTCTTGTAATTGGTTAGCTTTGATTAAATTAATCCTTAATAATTTTTTTTTTTTGATCGAACCCCGTAGCATCCCCTGATCGTTTCTCATGCAATATAGTGTTTGACCATAACAGAGCTAGTCGTTTAGTAATTTAGATGGTCAAACAGTAGTAACGATGTTCTCACCTCTTGGTTGAGTTTCCCGTTATAAGACAGTGTCCTTCAGACGGTGGTAGTAGATTCCCCTCGATGGAGCGATGGCATTAGCAGCTACAGACAGTACTCGAGTCAGAGGGGTCTTCCACCCTGGTATCCGAGTGTACCTACTATGGACGTCTGTTACAATTATTTTGTTCATTGTTAATTAATTTTAGGGCGCAGATAGCGTAGGTTAGCTTCCTTTATAATGAGGCCTCGTAGGGTTTAGTGTAGAGTAAAGCTTGATTTTGTATTGCATCCCTTATTAATAAACGCGACATTTACATTTGTTATTCGTGTGTTTGATGTCCGTCAAAGGTTACAGTGGTACACTAGGGCAGCGGTAAAGCAGATTGGGACCGTGGTGATAGTACCGGAAGCTCTCGTTGTAAAAACAACCGGATTGGGGCGCAGTAACAAAAGCATAACGAAAACCATCCCATGTCTCCCGGGTTAAGGGGAAATATACCATTCGCACCGCGTTCACTCACTATCGAGACCCACTCTCCTTCACTTTCGAGGCCCACGTTTATTCACGAACCTACTGGTATTAAAAAAGATCGGTGTTCACTGACTGTGCCTGGTAGAAAAAATCACAAACCTAGGAAGAGTCCCAACTGAGCTAGGTAGACATAACGGTATTCTGTAGCAGGGCTTTTGACCCCGAAAACACAAAAACACGCTATATATCTGTATGACGAACTCGTGTTCTTCTTGTGCAGTCAAGTTCGTGGGCTTCACCTCCGTTTTTAGACGTCTGATGTGCACTTCTTCTTAGTCGAGATATTCCAGGAATGTTTTGATGACATCCGTTCCATGATATACTGTTGGCTGTTGGATCATCCTTCGTTCGGGACCTACCACGACGTAGCAGAACCCTGAAGGAATATGGTGCGTCTGCTTCGTGGTGGAGGATTAATCCGGATTTGGAGCACAGCTCTGGATTTTTGTCGAATAAGATTAAAAATCGGCGTAAATGACGTAGGGTGCTGGTAGACTCATGTGGAACTCGTTAAACTTCAACCACTTGTTTTCTTCGGTTGGCATCTCGACAGTATTCCACGTGACGTGCCAATCTGTCCTCCGACGAGAATCTGTGAAGACACTTGTAGCAGTACCATGCTCTGGGATCGTGCTTGGAGAGATGACTCATGAAACGACTGAAGTTCCGAATGAGGCAGTAGTGGCTGTTGTTTTCATCGGTGATGTACAGGAGATTTACATGGGCTGGTTTTTCTTCACTGGTGACGTGGATCGAGAACAGTTCTTCTTCTTCGTATTCAAAGACGTTGACGGAAATTTAATTCTGACTCTTGAATTTGGAAACTTGATTCAGCGGGAATTTAATTCTGACTCTTGAATTTGGAAACTTGATTCAGCGGGACGGTGTATGTTATTCCCGTCATGTTGATGGTGTCCTCAAAAGATAAATAATGGTTGACTCAATGTGGGCTATTCTTATAGTCAACTGAATGGAGAACTGCCAGGATAGACCACAGAAAACATTTTTCGGCTCCATTTTGCATATTGACGAATGCCTCTTTTCGAGCAAGTGTAGATGGAGTGGGTATGTATGACGACCCAAAGAGTGGAACGTACTTGCAGGCGCAGAGATCCAGACGCACCACTTTCTCCAACACCCAGTTGCTGCCTAATCGTTGAAATTCTGCGCGGTTGACGAGTATTTGATTAAATGCCGATTCGATCTCGTTCTCGATGTTCGTAGACTGAACGGCGTAGACAACTTTGCTTCTGAAGTAGGCCTCTGTTCGCATCGCATTGTCATCTCCCATGTCTTTCACAAAAGCCACCTGAACAACTGCGTAAAATTTCACACCGTGCCAATCACGTTGCAGTGCACTAACAATGTCAATTGTTTTGGAGATTCTGTTGGATAGACATTTCTGTAGATCGGCGTGATCTTCTTCTTCACCATTTCCTTCGATGTGAAACACGTTGAACGATTTATTCAGTGCAGATTCCTTAGGCGTGGTAGACTCGGCCGGCGCTGATGTAGTAGCTGGAGCTTCGAATATTAATGACTGTGAACTTGTGAAGGTGGTGTCATAATCTGTGCAGCTTGATGTTTTACAGATGGCTGGACTTGAGATGACGGCGTTGAGTGTCTCGTTGGCAGTGGAATCGGCGTAGTTTCTGATATTGTTGATTGTAGAGCTCAAAATTTTGCTTGCGGATTATCTTCATGTGATTTGACGGCTTGACGCTTCGCACCATGCCGATGCTTAGATTTAATATGGCGAGTGAGGTTGACCTTTAGTGTAAACGTTTCATAACATTCAACACATTTATGCACACCTGGTAGACCTGTCAAATGCGAGCGTTGCGTTTTCAGTTTCTCTCCATGTTGAGCACTTTTGAGACGGTACATGTTGTGAGCATGGGTGAATATTTTCACACAAATAAAACACCTGCTTTTCAATTTCTCATTTCAATTGTCCATTGCGTGAGTCGTTTCCAGGAGAGTAATTCCATGTACATTCTGATCGTCATCTTGTGAAGAGGTCGTCTGGTCTGAAGCCGTTGTTTCCGGAAGAGTAATTCCATTTACATTGCGGTCGTCATCATGTGAAGGGACCTCTGATTTGAAGCCCTCGTTTCCAGGAGAATAGTTCCAAGTATATTGCGGTCGTTATCGAGTGAAAAATCCATTTGGTTTGAAGCCATTGCAAGAGAGAACGTTTACTTCGTGAAAGCTGAAGCAAATATGAGGTCCACTGGTCTCAGCTCTTGTATATAAGCAATCCATCAGAAATGGATAGACTCGCTCTACATAAAAGCAATCCACCAGGAATGGATAGGCTCGCTGATGCAGCGCTTCTACGAACTAAAAATCGTGTGCACCGTTACTTGTATGTTCTGACATTACGACGAATAGAGCTCTGATGATGTCATTAGAGGTCGATGTTCACTCACAGAACTGGGTTAACCTAGATTATGAAGTTCAAGAAAGCCAGGTCTGAACTTGCTGTAGGAAATTCAGGGCTGAACTTGTTGGGTGTGAGAATTAGTGTGGTATGAGTTGAATGTGTGGAGAAGATCACGTCTGAACTTGTTGGGAGCGAGTATTGGTGAAGTATGAGTTGACTGAGAACAGTAATTTTAGTGCTTAGCGTCAGTCGGCTGTGAGCGGTATCAATTACTATAATAGTTCGCTCGTTTACCAGTCTGTGATAATGGTGATATATTCGAAATACATAATATGCGCAAAAACGAAATGGCTTCTTGGAGTCATATTTTCAACCCAAAGAAAATATCAAAGCAAAAGAATATCGATATAAAAACAGAATGGCTTCTTGGAGACGTATTTTCGGCCCCAGAGAAAATATAAAAACAAAAGAATATCGAAAAACATCGAAACAAAACCATATCGAAAAATATTAACGTCAAAATTTTTGAAAATTTTCACCAACCATAGTTGAACAGAGCTCTGATGATGGAAAACAAACTTGGAAAAAATTATTCGAAATATTTTGAAAATACTTGGAAAAAATAAATCAAAAATTTTTCCCAACCATACTTGAACAGAGTTCTGATTATAACGTTAGAAAAATATCGAAAATTAAAAAAAAATATTTTGCTTCACCAGAGGACAACAGAGCTCTGAAAAATGTTTGACATCGACAAATTAAAAAAAAAATGTTTCTCCACCAGAGGAAAACAGAGCAAAAATGTTTCAATATGTTTTTCTCTACCAGAGGACAACAGAGCTTGTGTCTGTATTGCGGGTTGACGTCATCCCGCAATACAGACACCTATACCTCTAGCCTCCGATTGAGGTCAAATTTATTAATTTATTAAAAATGTTTGTTTTACGGAAATTTTTTTTTCTTGTTGAAATTCAGCTAATGAGCATCGGCCGATGTACATATGTCTTTTTCAAAAAATCATGTGATAATTTTTAAGAGTTTTGTTAATTTACGTGTCAATGACATATCTTTTTGAAAAACGTTTTGAAGTGGGAGCTGACTAAATATACCATTAGATTTAGGTTTCACGTAAGAAGGACATGTCCAACGATATGCTACACTGAAATAATAAAAAACATTGAAAAAATGTTAAAAAAAATGGAAATTGTTTATAAAAATCGAAAAAATATCGAAAAATTTTGGGAGTGAGAGGAAGGTTTAGGAGCGAGAGGAGGGCCTGGCAACGAGAGGAGAATTTGGAAGCGAGAGGCCGTCGGACTGCCACTTTATCCCCTACTGTGCTACTCACGTGCCAAGTTGGAGTATCACTATTAAAAGGGCTATAATAGGCTCATCATCGGTGCACAAAAATAAATTCGATGTGCACAAAAATGCATTAAAATAGCTCTACGCATTACGATTACTAGAATTTGAAAATCTCATTTTTTGTTAAATCGTCATCTTAGAGTAGCACTTCTGAAAGGGCTAATATGGGCTTATCATCGGTGCACAAAAATGCACAAAAATTTGTCAACAGTTTAAGATAAGAAAATTTCATTTTCGTGAAAGTGCTACTCTGGCGACAAATTGGAGTAGCACTATTAAAAGGGCTATAATAGGCGTATCATCGGTGCACAAAAATCAATTCAATGTGAACAAAAATGCACAAAAATAGCTCTACGTATTACGATTACTAGAATTTGAATATATAATTTTTTGTTAAATCGTCAAGTTGTAGTAGCACTATTGAAAGGGCTAATATGGGCTTGTCATCGGTGCACAAAAATCAATTCTATGTGCACAAAATTGCACAAAAATTGTTCAACAGTTTTCCATAAGAAAATTTCATTTTCGTGATAGTGCTACTCAGGCGTCAAGTTGGAGTGCATATTTGTTTTTTGTTTTTAATGAGTTTTTAATGGTGCACAAAAATGTTTAGTGACTGCACAAAATTGCACAAAATTCCTATTACACTTTTACATTACTATTGAATAGTGCTACTCCAACTTGACGGAGCTAGCTATGCGGCTCGATGTAATATGTATGCTGTTGATTTGACGCACTAGATAATTTCAAAGCTGGTTTTCTCGAAAGTGGCTAAATTGCGGGTCATACTACTTGGACAAATTAATGTCCAAGTAGTCCTTCATTATAGGGAGTATGAATTAAAAAATGTATGTGATATCCGTTACCATAAATTGAATAAAGTGTTTGACTTGAGCGAGATTTAAACCCACTAATTTCATATTTTATTTTCAACGCCCACTATCATAACCACTAGACAATTTGAAAAAGTTACGAAAGCAGGACGTTTCTCGTATTTTTTACTGACTCTGCGCTTTCACCCGGGTTTTTAGTGCCCAAATCGAATTAATGAATTGCAGCCTTGCAGAATTGGAAACTACTTCCTCCAATTACTCTTGTCCCCGAGTGTACATAACCTATGTATATTTGCTTTAGAAATTAGAACAAAGACATGTTTTACACCACCGAATTTCATTACCGAGGCTATTATTATATCCTCGTAACATAACCTTTGTCCTGTACTCAAAGGTGAGCTAACAAATCGTGAATGCTCGAGGAGAAAGCGAAAGATAAATTTGACAGATCCAGCACACTGTGCATCCAGCGTAACCGCTGTGGTCTAAACATTTAATTAGTTTGCTTTCCAGTTGTTTCATTGTTGAATTATCGTAGAAGCTAAGGACATATTTCATTATGCACGAGTAATTTTTAATTATTTGTAATTANAATTAATTAATTTTCATATATGGTGTTCCTGTATGCTAACGACTACTAAGCCAATTTAAATTGACTAAACCAAACATTGCTATTGCTATTGGATTATGGTCCCACTTATGACATCTCAGGTCTAATGGAGACCCCATCCGCGTCGTAATGACGCTTCAGGATAACTGAATTTTGAATTTTGCCACTCAGCCGACACATAGCCGGAGGTGGGATCTTTTACATCGAACACTTATCGATGGGACCCGCCTTTAACGTGCCTCCCGGAATACGCCTACGATCATACCTTAGTGTGGAGTGCTTCACAGGCAGACTCGTAGGATAACCCTTTTTACCCAGGGCTAGGAGCCAGCCCCGGGATTTGATCCCGGGACCTCCCGATCAGGAGGTGAGTACTCTAACCACTAGGCCAACCTGTCACAAAACCAAACATACACATTATAATAAATCCTCTTATTAATGTCCTACCGTTGAACACTAATGTGCAGATACAGAATTTGAAAAATATTTATTAAATATTATAAAACCTCAATGTTGGGTATATACAAAACACTAATAGGTTCGTATATCTATGAATATGCAGACGGACATGGCTATCGGCTTTAAAAGTACCCTCATTCTTTCAAACGTATATTATTATTTGGAAAGAAAGCGGGTGTGCTGTCATCTGAGGAGCTGCTTGAGCACTGAGACACGTCAGCGATCAATCGGGCATCAATGTCATCGCCACATGTAATTAATACTTTTTAAGTGACTGGTCATTGTTTGGTTCTTGTTTGTCCTGTTTAATGCCTTAAAACAAGGGTAAAGAGTTTCTACTTACACTACTTTTTTACAAACAAGTGACGAGAAGAAAGTCAACGAGTAAGACAAAGCAAGCATCGATACCAGTACTCATCATCTACAGAAAGAAAGTACAAAATTAGAAATTCGTAACTTCCGAAATCATGTGCGTCTGCGTTAACGTTATCACATGCTATAAACTTCCTGTTCGTTACGTCTCCGTATCAGTTAGCGTCTTTTATAAACACAGCCTAACTGAAGTTGGTAATATGTCTGCTTTTAGTATGAAATGAACTACTTTTACAAACTAGTGTTATCTGGACTGCATACTGCATTCAGAATAACACACACAACTTTAAGGAAAAATAATTTGTATAAATCAAATATACTTTGTCACTCAATGATTCTCAAAGTTTAAAAATGTCAATTGAGCTAAGACATAGATGTCACTGCGTTCCGTCAAGAACCACCAAAAGTTTGTTTGGTTTACAGTCGGTACTATTCAGCTTGGTATGCTGCTTTCGAGCTCGTTAAACGTTTCTTGATTTTAATTTTGTAGCTCTATTGAAGTAATGTAGAAAAGGCTTCACTATGTAGTACATAACACATTACAATTGTAACTAAATCATTGGAGCCAAGTCTATTGTGATGACACATACTGATCACTATTTAATGTTGATTAAATACACCAATACACTTTTAATAAAGTCAAAGAGAGTCCACAGAGATTATTACTGCCTAGTGTTGACCGTTTGACGCAATTAAATAAGCACATAAGTGTAGTAGAATACATTATTAAACTTCATAAGTGTATTCGTTGTAGCTCAGTTGAAATTTCTAATATAAAAAGTTGGTAAGATATAAACACTTGGAAAGTAAGGCTGCTAACATGCATTACGAAATGTTGATAAATTCCGAAACTATAGTCAAAGTCAGGGTAAGATGAGTCCGTACCTGAGAGTTTAGCGGTCGACCCAAACCTCAAACTTGTCACGGCTCGCTACCCACCGCCAGCTGCAGATAAGTGGAGTAAGTGAATGACCGAATAAAGCTCCAAGTCCAAATTCATTAAATTTCTGTTTTTGATCTGACATAAATCATACCTTCATCTTCACCTCATAAAATGTTAGTTAGGTTTGGCGAAAGAACGATCTCCCTACGTCAATTCTAACTGTATGTACTGAAGTCCATAATGTTTATTTATTAAAGCCGAGGAAAAATAAATAAACATTAATAACTTAACTACATATAGTTAGAATTTACGTAGGGATGTCGTTCTTTCGCCAAACCTAATTAACATTTTATGAGAATTAATATGGTAACGCTATTGTTTACGTCAGATCCAAAATAGAAATTTGAAGTTTTGAACTTCGAGCTTAAATTAGGTATTTCACGTAATTCGCTTATCTGCAGCTGGTGGTGGGTGACGAGGTGTGACGAGTTCGAGGTTTGGGTCAACCGCTAGTAGAGGGAAAAGTGGGCATCCCACGGCCTCTCACAGAATCCCTTTCACGCCCGATGACGTCATAATTCATATTTTTTCGAAATATTTTTTTACCCTTAAAAATAAACGTANGNNTTTTTTAAAAAGACATATGTGCATCGGGTGATGCTCACTAGTCCAATTCTAACATAAAAAACACAAATTTCCAAAAA
>KZ873723.1:30957-45354 GCA_003456935.1 Machilis hrabei
TAATATTGAAAAAACAGAATAGTTTCTTACCGGCATATTTCAGGCCCCCAAAAGAAAATATCAAAACAAAAGAATATCGATTTTATTAACGCCGAAAAAAAAATATCAAAAATTGTCCCAACCATAGCCGAACAGAGCTCCGATGATGGAAAAAATATGTTGGAAAAAAATTGGAAAAAAAAATTTTCGTAAAAAAAACTTGGAAAAATATTTTGAAAAAAATTAATAAAAAATCATACATTTTTCTCAACCATACTTGAACAGAGCTCCGTTGATCACGCCAGAAAAACATCGAAAACTTTAACAAAACATTTTTTTTCTCCACCTGAAAGCAACGGAACTGAAAATTTTTCCAAAATTTTTTTCTCCACCAGAGGAAAACAGCAAAAATTTCACATCGAGAAATGGTCGAAAATTGTTTCTACACTACAGGAAAACAGTGTGACGTCATTTCCACTGAATGGGTCCATCCTCCTCTAGGGATAATGACATCTCCGAGCCGAGCCGTATTGAGGTTAAATTTATTGTTTTCATTAAAATGTTTGTTTTTTGGAAATTTGTGTTTTTTATGTTAGAATTGGACTGGTGAGCATCACCCGATGCACATATGTCTTTTTAAAAAATTCGTACTTTTATATTTAAGGGTAAAAAAATATTTCGAAAAAAATATGAATTATGATGTCATCGGGCGTGATAGGGATTCTGTGCGTGAGAGGCCTTGGGATGCCCACTTTTCCCTCTACTACCGCTAAACTCTCGGGTATGGACTCATCTTTCCCTGACTTTGAATGTATAAAAAATAATGTTATTGTTATAGAAAGCAGCGTTAGCATTAAACACTTAGACAAAAAGTCAGTCCTTACGAAACGTTTTCATGAGGTTTCTAATACTATTTGATACGGATAACAGGGATGGTACAGTAGAGAGTTTCTGAGTTTAGAAACTTGAGGCGAAAAGTAGAAGTATTCTGAACCCTTCTGAATGTAGTATAACTCTTGACTGTGTAAGGCTAACAGGATATATTTGCCTAGTAGTATGAACACAGACAGAAACAGAATGGTGATGGTATATGGTATTTTACGACCTACCGACACCAGATGAATGATTTCAGGACGATGAAGAATGTTTATTTTTATTAATGGACATCAAAAACATCATGATGAAGAAAATTCACGACACCAACAACTCTACTGAAGTCTGCGTAGTAACCGGTGCCGGAGACAAATATTCACAAGCTTTTTCACAGCGATTCCAGAGGGCCTGATGACGCTAGTACACAATTATCTCGAAACGTGCTAAGTATAGCTAACTAGACAATGCATATTGGCAAACGTTAGTAGTATAGAAAAACAAAACAAGAAACTTTAGATTCGTAAATAATGCCCAGCATATATAACGCAAATCTAAAGTACATAACCGTTATCAAGAACCATATTTTGTAATATCTGATACTGATTTGGTACGTTGATCTGGTACTGAAAATTCATTCATGGAGTCCACAGCAAGCTTACTTCAAATAGCATTGGTACTTTTTTAATTGAGGGAAGTTTTCAACACCCTTACAGTAACTTTAGTTAGCTAAAATTTCCAATATTTTAAGGGAAAACACTGTCTTGATGATCATTTTGTGGAATAACTTCGTTTTACCATTCTCACGGTACATAGCTACACATTTCGTTACCCTTGAAAAGCGCGAAAAATCAAGAAAGAAGGTCACATGATCCTGATAAATGCTTATTTTATTCATTCACAATTTTTTGTCTGAAATCCAGAAAACACAATAGCCTCAATGATTATTAAGTAAATTCGTGATATTTTACATGTTTGTTACTCTATATAAAATATATTTTTTCAAACATTTTTCTCTTTCTGGATATACATTTATATAGAACTCCATAAATTAATAGTATTGTATTTAACTGATGCTTGACCTTTGGATGTATTACATTTGAAAGGTTTTATTTTACCAATATTTATATTTCTTATATTTGGATTTACACTTTGTTGTTTAGCTTGCTCTTTATACATACTAAAAGCTTTTAATGTTATTACATATGTGTATAAATCATATACAGACAAAATTCCAATTTCTTTGAATTTATAGCTGACTGGTTCCCTATATGGTATATTGAAATAAAATCTTACAGATTTTTTTTGAAGCTTAACTAGTACATCTATGTATTCTTTGTTGGAATTACCCCAACATAATATTCCATAATGTAACCTTGAAGCAATAATACCATGATATACAGTTAATAAAGCTTTTTTATTTAAGAAGTGTTTTATCCTATAAAGGGAGCCAATTTCCAATGCACATTTTTTTACTGTGTCTTGTATGTGTTGCTTCCAATTCATATTACAATCAAAAGTGATACCCAGAATTTTTATATATTCTACTCTTTTTAATTCTTCTTCTTGCATGTAGAGTTTTAATTTTTCTTGGTCTTTAGACACTTTTTGGACATGATGAAAGACTGTGTATGTGTTTTTTTTATTAACATAAAGCTTATTATTTTCAAACCATGTAGGCTACTTAATAAATGTAGTGTTTTTTTGCATTTTAGTTTTAAGTTCACTTAATGTATATGCAGAGCAAGTATATGAAGAATCATCAACATAGAATAACAATGACCCTTCTTCAATACTTTAAAAAATGTCATTAATAAATATAGTAAACAGTGTAGCTGATAGAACCGATCCTTGCGATGTACCTATATTACTATAAAATTTTGACGAGTAAGTATAATTTATAAAAACTGTGTTTTTTTCTATTTTGTAAATATGATTTTATTAATTCATTCATTTTACCTCTGATACCAAAATTTCTAATTTGGTTATTAATAATTTATTGTTTACCGACTCAAACGCCTTTTGAACATCTATCATTAAAGCTCCACATAACTTAGATTGATCAAACACATCAATTATAGTGTCATTTAGTCTAGATAATAAATCATTTGTGGATTTATTTTTTTGAAATTCAAATTGGTTTGGGTTTATGAGTTGGTATTTATCCAAGAAGTTTACAATTCTATTATTTATTAATTTCTCAAAAACTTTTGCAAAACAATTTAGAATCGTAATAAGCCTGTAGTTTTCAGGATTATTTCTTTGCCCTTCTTTGAATAAAAATATAATTTTACCTACTTTTAGATCTTTAGGATATACACCAGTCACCAGTGACTTATTTAAAATAAATGTTAGTGGGCTTGCTATGAAATTTACTATTTCTTTTATGATTATTGGATTTAAACCATCTAGACCTGGAGCTTTGTTATTTTTTAGTTTCGCAATTTCAAATCACACTTCATTTTCTGTAATTGGATAGCTAAAAAATGTTGCATAACATTTTCTTTTGTTATTTAAATTTGTATTTAGAATTTGTTCAAATTTTTCTTCCAATATTTTATTTTTATAAATTGTATATTGTGCAAAGATATCCGCAATTTTGTCTACATTAACTTCAACATTTTGAAAAATAGTTTCGTTAATTATTTCAGTTTGTTTTTTCTTTTTCTTTAATAATACATTTATAACTTTCCACGTTTCTTTTGAATCCCTGCTTTGAGTTAATTTATTAGAAAAATACACAATTTTTGCTTCTTTAATGATTTTTGTAACTTCATTTCTATATGTTGTATAGCTATTTTTACTCTCGGTTGTTGAATTTTTGATAAATTATTATGTTCTTCATTTCGTTTACTTATCTTCCATTTTATTGGTTCTGTCATCCAAGATTGTGATATAGTTTTTTTATACTCACTTTTTTCTTTATTAACAATTTTATATACAAAAACATTTTCATATATTAATAATAATCTACCAATAAATCTTTCATAAGCATCTGAAGGATTATTCTGTCGATAAATTTCTTCCCACGTTTCATTTGCTAATAATGTTTTCATATCATTTATCCTCTTTGTTGTTAATATTTACTCTTTGTAGTTTAATTTCACGTTCACATATACGATTTTTTACTTTATTACACAGTAAGATAGGTATATGATCTGATATTTCGTTGTAAGTACATCTTCATAATCAAGATTTGGAAAAAATATAGATGAAAAGAGAGACAAATAAATAAAGGATAAGAGAAAGACAGTGAAAAAGAAAGAAAGAATAAGAGAAAGAGAGTNAGTATGAGAGAAGAGAGAAAACATTATATTTATTTTTTCTATACAGATATGTGTGTACATATATACACACATTTGTATAGAAAATTATTGCATGTTACTTTGCTACTTTACACCCAATTTTACAAAAATCCTAAGAAAAAATAAATGTAGGTATCACATCTTCTTGATTATTCCTAATAACCCCAAACAACATATTATTATTATCACCATATTTAAATCAGAATAAGTTGTGAGCGTAAGTGCCCTTGAGCACATATTACTATTGTTGTCATAATCTGAATTGGAAAGCTTATGGCATCCCATAATTGGCTGTACGTATAACCTTACAGATTGGCAATTACAGGACAGTCGCAGCCAATTTATGCCAGATCACAACGTATTCTTAAGAAAACGTTTTTCTATGCTATTTTGAAGATACGAACCTCGCCCTCACTAGCAATTACATTGTCTCATTACTGAAATATGAGTGATTTACAGGGTTTTTTTAGAGGGGTGTGTTGGATTTATGGTGTCACCAAGTAAAAGTTATGGAAGAGTCAGTGCTCGATCCCCTCGAGTCTGCAAATCATTCGGTGACTAACAACGCAATAACAAGATCGAATTGGTGAAGTTGACGTACGCAGTTCATTCAGCACATACAGTTATATGAGATGGATACTTGACGAAATTAAAACTCATAGTGTCATAGGAATGAAAAAATAACTCGGGTTTTAGCAAACTTTTATTGTTCTCCTTGTAATGCAGTTTGTGTTTGAATGTTAGTCGTACGGTAAGTTTGAGCAGCCGTATGTGACAGCTGTTCATTTAGTTTGTTAGTGCCAATGATAAAGTGCAGAAACTATTTATTTGTTTTAGAAATACAGTATCTTTTTTCTAACCTTAGATACATTTTCGTATTAATAATAAAACCGTGTTTATTTGAATGGGCGAAGGTTTCGGCCATAAAGGAAGTAAGGATGGGTTTATAAAATACGTTAACGGATATTGAGATGTAGGCGCGCTCGGACAATACAATTTGAAGCATGTGGTAAGGTTTATAGCATAAGATAACGCAAACGGAAGCCCGCTAACGCACACGTAGGTGGTTTTAGAAGTTGTAAACTTCCAACTTTTTATAAGTTTCTTTCCGTAGATGATGTTGATGCTCGTTTTCTTTTTCTTCTTGACATTCCTTGAATTCAGGCGTTACTCAAAGACAGAATATGTAGCACCTCTTTGCTTTTTGGAAGGAAGAAAACAGGACAGACAAGAACCAAACAAAAATCCTGTTGCTGTAGAGAGCACGTAACGTCAGGAAGAAGAAATATGAATCGTACGGAGTATTAGGACGCGCTCTTCGTTCAGCTGGTTCAAAGTTATATTCATTTGTTTGATAAAAGCTGTAAGAATCACATAAATAAACAAATAATCACCCACAGTTTACATACCATTTTTAAAGCCATGAGAATCTCTGTCAACTAATTACGTGCGGAAATGACCGTTGACACTCGTTTGTTCCTTTATATGCCTCAGTTTGTAATCAGTGTCTCAGATGGCAGCAGCCCCCAGACAGCCCAAATGTCCCTAGGATATCCATAGGATATTATCAATGTCCCGTTTATGCCCACGCCAATGTGGAACATCCACAGGATATCCATAGGACATCCACAGGACATCCATAGGACATCCAAACGACATCCATAGGACATCCACAGGATATCCATAGGACATCCACAGGACATCCATAGGACATCCACAGGATATCCATAGGATATCGTTGCTTATCATAAAATTACTCCAGCTTTTAACAATAAATTTAATTTAAATCATCTGCAAATTACATGATATGTTCTATATAGACAGTCACACGCAATACAACCACATAAAAGGTTAATCACGTAAGTTCACGGACGTTTGTGATGTTGAATATATGTGTGTACAAATGAAAATAGAGGTATACCCTATACAAGAGCAAGGCTCAGAAAGAGAAAAATAGTAAAAAAAATGGTTAGAGTCTTCGCTCAGTAATGCAATGCCTTCCTCCTGTCGCAGGTTCAAATCTCGCAGCCACCAGATTTTTTTTTTTTCAAAATAAATTAAATCACACAGAAAGCTCCCTTTCGATATCGTATATAAAAATGAAAAAGCGTAAATTTTTATTTTCCTCAAATTTAACTTCAATATCCATATCATGTCCCGTTCATGTCCCATTCACGTCCCTATGGATATCCACAATATATCCTATGTATGTCCTGTGGATGGACATTTGGATATCCTAGGGATGTACTGTGGACGTCTTTTGGTAGATGACGGATATCCTACGGATATCCCGAAAGCAGCTACGGATATCATACGGATATCCCGAAAGCAGCTACGGGTATCCAAAGGATATCCTATGGATATCCTTGTGCTATGTGGGCCGCTCTCTTTCTAACTGACACGTTTCTATGAACAGGTATACCATTTTTTAACGCGTTAGCGCTGTCCGTCTGCATATCGGTTGTTTAACCTATCAGCTAGTGTGGCCTACGGCAAGAAGCGATGCAGTATGTACGGTCTAGTTATGAACTGCGATAAATTTGTATTTTGAAGGAAATTTAACCAAGTCACAGTAGCACGAAACTCATATCTAAAGTAGTGGTATTTATGGTGGTTATATTGAATTTACAAGTCAAAGCAAAATGCACAAACTTTGACTGTATATCCATTTGGTAAACAGACACAAACAGAAAAAATACATTTACTCTGTGTATGCAAACGGACTGATAATAGGCATAACTGAATATTCAAATAACTTAGACGAAGGACGCGGATCTTTGATAATATTATGTTATTTACCCTAGTTGTTTGTATATTGTTAGAGTTTAGCTAGAACCCCATACGACCAAAGATACCCTTCTATTTAGCTGTCACCATCACACTAAAGCCAACAAGCTCACTGCGTCAACATCTTTCTCATTGTGCCCTGATTGATAACCTAATTAAGATCTAATTAAGATTGAAGAGAAACCTATTCGTATTACCTGCAGCACCGAAGCTGACCACGTGATTTATAACACTCAAAGTACAAAGGACAGAGTAATCCAGTATTACTATGAAATGCCGAAATTTTGTAACTACATAAAGGATTACAAATATTTTCATCAAAAGCATATTCAAAATGATTAAAAGTTTAACAAATATCTTCTAATTTTTTAAACTTTATATGGTGGTCTACAAGTCTCCATATATAGGGAATAATTTAATTTTGTTTGGTCCCGTTCTGAAAAGTATTTGTCTAAAGAGAGTATAGAGATCATTCTCCTGTACAAATCAGTAAGCTGTCGCAAGGTTAGCCACTCTCTTCTTTAGATAAATGCTTTCCAGAATAGCATATATACTGTATATACAGGGTGTCCCAATAATGGCACCCAATAACTGTATGGGTGTTTCGTAATGAAGTTTTAAGTCGAAAATGTGAAGTAACGAAATTGTCTCCAATGCACAGTTTACGCGTAAAAACGATGTAAAGTATTGTAATGTTGCAACGTCGCTTTTCCTGTAACAAACACAGAAGCTAATAATGTGAATATATTTGTTTCGAAACAGTGAAGTATAGTGGCCTAGTGGAACGAATGTTGAGGGTCGATTCACCTAGGTGAATTTTTTTAATGTAAATTTTTATACGTTAGTAGAGGGAAAAGTAGGGCTCCGACTACCTCTGGCCGCAAAAACCCTCTGGCCGCAGATGACGTCAGAATTCATATTTTTCAATTTTNCATATGTCTTTTTAAAAAATTCGTACGCTTATTTTTAAGGGTAAAAAAATATTTCGAAAAAAAATTGAAAAATATGAATTCTGACGTCATCTGCGGCCAGAGGGTTTTTGCGGCCAGAGGTAGTCGGAGCCCTACTTTTCCCTCTACTTACGTTTCCAAAATTAAACATGTTTATTGCATTTAAAAGTGAAAACAATAAAGAGATTTTAAAAATCAATTAGTTCCTAACACGTGGTCTAAATAATACCGTAGGATAATCTATTGTTTGGAGCACGTATTAGATACTAATGACTTTTTAAGAGCTCTTTATTGTTTTCCCTTTTAAATGAAATAAACGTGTTTTATTCTGGAAACTTATTAATATTTTACATTAAAAAAATTCACCTAGAGGAATCGAACCCGATCTGTCCGTATGACAATCAACATCCGTTCCACTAGGCCACTAATGTTTCACTGTTTTGAAGTAAATGTATTAGCATTATTAGCTTCTGTGTTTGTTTCAGAAAAAGCGACATTGCCACATTACAATACTTTACATCGTTTTACGCCTAAACGGTGTATCGTAGAAAATTTAGTTACTTCTCAATTTTCGACTTAAAACTTTATTAGGAACTACCCATACAGTTATTGGGTGTCATTATTTGTACATGTATAACTGTAGAGTTGTCTAAGAATCTCCATATATATATATACATACATTTTCCACTAGGTATGAATACTATTGGACCACTCTTTAGTTATAATTGTACCACGATACATAGTAATTAACAAAATAGCTCCTATTGCGAACACAATATGGACCTATTACTGGCTTCATTTATATAAGCATTTAAGTGCAATAATATACCGCTTGAATTGGTAGTTGTAATTTAATGGTAGTTATATTCAGTACGTCAAACAAACCACGTTTTGGAAATATTCGTCGAGATTGGTTCAAGACGTAGTTACCCAGGCACACATGCCTACAGGGGAGTCGCATTATATGCGAATTTAACTTACGCAAGTTATGCTATACGTGCTCCTTAAAATGAATTTTTATGTAATTAAAATATTGTAAAATTATGTTTTACTCTTTATTACACAATGCAGTAAATTATATAATACACTTCAGTATGCGTTTATTCAAACTTATGACTGTACATGGTTGTACACACAGAACTTGGAAACTATCAACAGGATTAGCAGAACATCCTTTTTTAAATTATGTTAATGCATCAAAGCAACCCTCAGAACATTGCTGTGCAGCGGGTTGCATTTCCAGTTGAGCTGAAAATAGTCCGAACAGAACTCTATATTGGTAAGAAAATTGAAAGATGGTTCACAAACAATTTATTTTAGTTTCTAATCATTTTTAGAACTGAAATAGACCTATGTATCTACAAGTTAGCAATACAATAAATAACGGGATATAGAAATATTTTGTTTTGACTAGTTTTTAGTCATACCAACTGCTGTTATGAGTCGACATAACGTTTTGATAGGTTCACTGTGACGAAAATGTCCATTGTGTATCGCCTTATTGTTACAAAATGCATTATTACGACGCAATGTAATTCAAGGTAACATTCTCAAGACATATTTCAGTTAGATACACGTACCAAAATATGCATAAATCGTCCACAGGAATGTGGCAAAGTCGCAATTTGTTTAGGTTGACACCACTTGTACAGTTTCCTAAGCCTAAACAAGTCAGGTGAACACAGCTTATACCAACCACGTAATAGAGTGGCACGCTCAGGCTGTAGCGTTGCCACACCAATACTTTACGTTGGCTGGTAACGAAAACGTTCCGAAACCAGCTAAACGGCGCGATTATATACGAACTTCTCTCGTAAATGTGAGATAACTTCTACTTTTCTTCGTAGAAAATAAGACTAGATGATTTAATTAATCAAAGAATGTTTATTTAGATGCTAGATGCTTGCACTGATACGCCACAAATTTAAATTTAAGGGTACAAAGCGGCGTTGCCTCAAGACTAGTGCAAAACAGGGATATACTAACTGTTAGTGCGAGGAGGTGCATTGCCATGAGAGTAATGCGTTCAGCGATTGTGAAACTATAAACCTAGATATTCGGACTAGGTGGTAGCTCGCTCCTATGAAATCGCTGAAACTACTTTAAGAGAACGAGTTTTCATATATTTTGGTTATGTTCTAAAAGTCTAAACAAGTTTGTTGCACAGACTAACAACTTTATTTAAAACCAATGTTTTCATTTCTGGCGAGAATCAGATTCTTATTAATAAACAAAAGGAAAGCCATTTTTAAACTGACCATTCGTAGTTTACTTTAAACGGAATTAATTATTATTTGGATGTGAGTGACATCTTTAGATTAGACATTTATTACGTGGGATATGTTATCTTCTTATTATCAACACAAAACGATAGTATGGGAACCAAGTAGAAAAGTTTGACGCCTCGTGAAATGAAATACGCTAGATGGCAGTGTGAGACGCAGCAATACTAAAAAACAATGTAGTGCAACATAGAAAATGTGTTTCCAACCAGTTTTAAAAAAAGGTTGTGTACAGGAAGTTTATAGCAAATATTTGTAAGCGTTTAAAGGTGATTTGCGTATTAAAAATCAATATACATTATATATGTTATACACAAGAATACTTTTATCTAATTTCGTTATAAAACCAATGCATTCAGTAATGAAACTAAAAAATTGTCAAAATATACCTCACTCTAAACTTAAGATTTTCTAAAATATGTAATACAAATCAGTTACACAAGTATTGGTCTAATTTAGCTTTCACATCAACTGCTGCAATTTGTTGGGGGCGAACTCGTTAAATAAATAAACACGAACGAATGAATAAATCTAAATTCTTTATTCCAGTATTTACACAAGACATCAAATGATCAATGCTTAGCAGCGCTGTTGTTGCCAGCGACCCTAGCGGATTTCATTTGCAGAGGGTCCTTGCTGCGACGCAAAGAAGATGTGACACTTTTTATACTATAAGTTCTAGATACTGTACAACTGACGGGCTGCGTGTATTCTAGCTTTTAGGTAAAGAGATTGTTTCTAATCTAAGTTTCGGTCTTTCGCTTTAGAATGGTTCTTTGACTTTTAATCGTCATCATTAATATGAAAATAATAATAAATGATTGACTGACAGTCCTTAATGTCCCAAGAGCATTAGAGAGAAAGTAAAATGTCATCATATACAACTGCTAATATCATTTATAGAAAAATACTTAATATCCTTGTATCTTCAATTTTATCAAAAATATTGTTTCATAAAGTGGTGTTTAATGGTATATTTTTTTTCTTTTAATCTGCAATATTTAATTTTTGAACAATGACGGACAAAAAAAAGTTCAATTAGAAACGAACTATAAGGCTAAATAGAGTTTGAAAATTTAAAAATGTTTTCATGTCAAAATTTACAGTAAAAAATATGGGAAAATATTGATGGTCTANGGCAATGGTCTTTAACAGTTGGAAACAAACTGATTATTACTATTTCACGAAGGACGATAAATAGAGATTATGATGTGATGTTAAACGTCATTTAAATAGATAAAAATTTCCATTATATGAATAGTAAATTTAAAGGAAAGGTAGACATCTAAATATAAAGATGTTTCAATTAACGTCCTAAAATATCCTTGAAAGCTTTTTGATAAAGGCGATCAAAGACCTCGTTAGTCGAATGAAGAATATCAACTATCATAAAGAAATGTATTGGAGTAAGAAGATTAAGTATAAACTCCCCCACATAACGGGACATTCATGAATATTTATTCAATTTCAACTCAATTTAACTTGGCTTTAGCACTTTCCTCTCGCTTACCTGTAGATAATAAATATTATAATATTACGTTTTGTGGATTATTTGAAACTGTATAATCAGAAGGATGTGGATATTTAACAAGAAGATTTGGAAAGTCTGGTTAATTTGTCAATAAGTAACAAACTTAAATTTAACATACACTATAGCTAAGTCTGTGTGTCTACATCAATTTACAGAATTTGTCGACCACTGAGAAAACATTACGTTATGGACGGGAATAATCTAGAAAGGGTTTATTCAATAAGAGACTTGGAAGTTATCATAAACTGCAAATTGGTTTTCAAGGAACATATTCAAAAAAATAACTAATGAAAATTACAAAACACTAGGGTTTATTAAAATAAATACTAGATTATTTCGTTCTACCTATCCCATAATTAAAGTGTATGGATTTTTGGTGCGTACTAAATTGGAATATACAGCACTTGTGTGTTCTCCCTTTCAAGTGGGCTACATAAAACATGTAGAACGAGTTTTAAAAAAATATTGCGTGATTTATATTTTCAAAAATATCATTATTATCCACATCAATACGCATGGTATGATATTCTAAAAGACTCGCTTCGGCGTAGATAAACTGAAGATACGTAAATTAATCAATTGATATTTTTGTACAAAACTGTAAATTCAATATATGACAATCCACATTTCCTTTCTCAAATTAATTTTAATACATGCCCTTCTACTATGTCAGTTTAAAAAAAATTGTTTATGTTGTCAGAAGTAACACAGTCCACAATATGAATAAACCAGAATATAAAATGTATGATAATATATATAACAAAAATCCGAATTTGGATTTATTTAGGAATATAATACAATTTGTACACAGTGTTAAAGATGATTAAAATAAGTGTTTAGATGATTGTGGCCAATGAGGTCAGTAAATTATATTTTCGTTAAGATTAATTATTAATTAAAATAACATAAAATAATTTTTTTTTCATAATTAAATGGTATGTTATGCATTACTACGACACATTTTTTTTAGTATAATTTGTATTTTTAATTTTTGTGTGTTTTATGTACTATTAAGTCGTACTATAATTGGTATCTTTGGATTAAATAAATAATAAAAAATATATTTAAGCTACCTCATCTAAACATATATTATTACCATGTTAGTAAGAAAGCCATTGATTCTTTCAGTTTACGTTTGCACGTTTCTTAGATCTTATATATAAGTTATTACTCATAAATGGGCGATATTTCAAAACTGTTCAGCTTTTCTACCACTCAGCCGTTTGAGAGTTCTTTTACAATGAAGTCTTATCGATGTGATTCACTTTAATCTTATCTTTTGGAAGACACCTACGATCGTACCGTAAATAGTTTTCTTCGTAGGCAGACTTGTAGGAGTCCCGTGCATTTTCAGATCAGGGAGTCTGTACTCGGAACTACTGATTGGAAGACGAATACAATAACCGTTATCAACTTTTTAGTTGTATTGTGGCCCACACTGGCTCAATTCAAGTGCTATCTATGTTCAAATTTCAATTACAGTACCTTTTAATCACTACGTTCTGTATTCAAACCCTATGACCAGCTCCTTGCTCTGGGTTATCTTACAGATCGATCTAAACATCACTCTATTTTAAGATATGGTCACAGACATCTTTCGGGAGGTACTTTATAAGTGGGATCCTATCAGTAAGTGTTCGAGTGAGTGGCAATATTCATTCATCGAGAAGCGTCTTTAAGACGCGGAAGGGATGTAAATTAGACAGAATCGTGGGACAATAAACCCAAATAATTAAATAAAGTGTCTTATTATTTTTTCATGCATTAAGGATTATGGTACGAAGTGATGATGACAACCATAGTGAGACACTCTGTATCTTCGGCGGGAATTCAACTCCCATTGCATACCATGCACAAGGCCGTGTGAGATACGCCTTGAACCTCTCATCCACTGGAGAAGACGGTTTTGTAACAATGTATCCTATTTTGTATGTATATATGTACTTGTTCAGGAACTTGATGTTAGTAATTACAAACGTACTAAGAACAATTTGAGTACAATAAAGCACACACAATAGTAGCAAATGCCTTTACATATGCCCGACTGTTAATGTATCGGTCGCTTTATCTATACGAATGAGATAGATACTCCTGGACTAGTTTTGTGAACTTGTTAGAATCTGAGCTTTGATATTGGAATTTAGTTAACGGGGGGGGGGGGTTACATAAGATTACAAGTTACAATAAAAAGCAATTGCGTCGTAAAAACTTTGAGTTTTATACAACCCTTGCGGCATTTGAAAGTCATAATTAATGCCCAGTATTTTAATCTATTGCATTGGGTTCCATAAAGCTCAAAAGTAAGAAAAATCCAACAAATCAATATAAATTGTCGCAAGCACAAAATAATGTGACCCTCACACAGACACTTAAATGATGTATTCTGGTCGAATCTATCAGTTCTTATGAATTTCAGTGTGCAATTGAAGCTTTAAAAATTGTCTTGGTTAGTAACTACATCAAAACTCAATTGTGCATTGTACAATTCAGTACTGTGTATCATTTGACCTAAAACTAAAACAATTCTCTAATATACATATTGTCGGGAAATCAAAAATGGCTGCCGTACAACCGTTGAGATTGACGCCATTTTGTTGTTAATTAATTTAAATATCATATAGTTCCCAGTTATGTTGAGGAGGGATGTGTGAAACCCAACCCTTATGTTCCTAGTTCCTATTTTATCCAAATTT